>PVJX010003717.1:0-104531 GCA_004027295.1 Dolichotis patagonum
GGCAGAGGATACTGTTAATGGGGTAACAAGATTTAAACTTTACATTATTCTCACCACTCTGCTTGGATGGATTATGTGCTGTTCCAGTTTGTATACTTACACTAGACTTGAGGACATGGTCAGCTATCCCAAAAATAAGAGGACATATTATGGTAATCATCCCTAATTTTCCTATCAACTTAATCTGAAGCCCTTTATAACTTACACTGTCTTATTATGACTGATCTTATTTGAATCTGGTTTGTTAGATTGGTACTTTGTATTGACTGATTTTATTCAAATCTGTTATGATTGACAGTATCAAGTCTAAGTGTATAGGCAACTACACTGAAGATGACAAGATTTACTAAATACCCACTCTGGTTTGATTATTACTTGCTTTTGAAGTCTTATAATATCTCCAATGCTTCATTTTTATTAATGTTGTTATACACTGCTGAGACACCATGGTAACCATTGTAGATCACCTTGTAATGCAGTTTTAAGTGACTTTTCTGCCTCATGCTTTTCTAGGAATTGTTTTGTTTTATCTTGCTTTGTTTTGTTTTTCCTGCTAATACAGAAATGATAGATATACATGTAGAGACTCATGCATGTGTAGAGCTTATAAACAGTTTACGAGAACCAACTATATAACACATGTTGAAATGAATAACTACTTTGAAGAAAAAGAGACATTAAAATACCCAGTGCTGATTCCATAATGTCATGATGTGAAGTCCAGCAAAACTATCACTTTTTGTTCAAAGTGATCTTAGCTTGCTCTGCCTTGTTTAAGTTCAACACACATTAATGTATGGACAGCTGTTTTGAGGAGAATGAGAGACACTATGACAGCCATTCTTGGCTTCCCTAATGTCTGGTCTTGAAGACCTGAAATGCCCTCCTCGTCCTGCTCAGATCAATTCCATACTAGGTTGTTTCATGTGAATTCCCTATATGTGCCAATATGGACAACTATTTGGAAGAAAACAAGAGTCAATATGATAGAGAATGAATATCTCCGATTGTCTAGTTTTGAAATTTTTGTCTCTTACATTGCTTTCTTGTGATCTGCTTTGTTCTGTTTTGTTGTGTTTAATTTTACCCTTTTGATATAATTGCATGTATATTTGGGTAAGATGGATGACCATATTGCTGTTTTTGTCAGATTGTGGAGCAGAACTGTTAACAGTCTCACTGTTTGAATGTCTACTTTACATGTTTTAACTTTGTAAATTGAACAACTATTTCCAAGAAGTCAGTATGTCATTTGTCAAGCAATAATTTCTTAGGTTCTTTTTGTTGTTGTTCTTTTCCTTTTTTCCTTGGAATACTGTATTGTTGATACCCTTTATTTTGTTTTTTTTTTGTCTTTAAATAAAAATATTTTTTAAAAAAATAAAAAGCTTTTAGTAGCTTAAAGTCTGTCTTAGTTGCTTTTCTCTTATTGCTGAGACAAAATGCCCAACACCTGAATGTTAAATGTACAAATTCCACAAAATATAAAAATATACTTTGGTCAACAAGTTCATAAAGTCTTGTAAGTACATAATTGAAAAATGAGTTATAATTAAGATCACCAACTGTACTTAAAGCCAGGTGTAGTGGTGCATGCCTGGAATCCCAGCACTTGGGAGGCTGAAGCAGGAGGATCCCTGTGAGTTTGAGGCCAGCCTGGGCTATATAAGTGAATTCAGTACCAGCCTGCATTACATGACAAGATCCTGTCTTTATTTTCATTCTATTTTATTTATTTTTTGGTACCAGGGTTTGAATTCATGACTTTGTACTTGCCAGGGAGGCTCTTACATCACTGAGCTAAATCTCCAGCCCAGAACCAAACATTTTAAAAAGTATAGGATGTAATCTTATAATAATGAAGATATAAAACTGTATAGTGGTAGATAGACAAAGTACTTAAAATTGCACGGTATGATAAAAAATACAGTGCATATTTAAATTGTAGAATATTTATGAGAAAAAACCCAAATGAACAACAAAAAAATACTGTTTCCATGAATCCCCCTCTAAACACTCTTTCTCTTTGACCACATAATTCTTGCCACTTCCAGAAAGTTGTGAAAGTCATCGACTCCCCCGCCCCCCGCCGTGTGTGTGTTGCAGGGGAGGGTCTCCCCATGTAGTTCGGGCTGGCCTTGAACTGACTCTGTAGACCTGTCTGGCCTCGTGCTCATGGTGCTCCTCCTGCCTCAGCCTCCTCAGTCCTAGTGTTACGGGTGAGCTTACGAGTACCTTTAGTTGAATTGTCATGGTTGCCTCAGTGTCCTGAGTCATTCAAATGTTTGCCTTTCATGGTTGTTTAGACTTTGGGAAACGGCCATGTCATAGCTTATGTCTAGATGCCCCCCAGAACCTCACGTGGTCATGGGCTTTTCAGACACGGCTGGATCCAGGATGTGTCGTGCTGGGATCAAGGGTGTGCTACGGGGTTGATTCATGGGGCGATGCTAGGGCCTTAAGGGTGAGTAGGTAGCCTGGACGGGATGTAAGGGGGAGAAAGAAAGAATGTCACTGCTCATTATTTGTCACTTGTGGTTTTCTGCCTGCCCTGAACAGCTTCTCCTCCGTGGTGCCCCTCTGCCGTGCTACCCTGTCGTGGAGCCAGTGACTACAGCAAAGCTCTGCAAGCTCTGACCAAATAAATCTTTCCTCCTTTAACCCGGAGTGTCAGATATTTCGTCTCAGCAATGCGGGAAGTAACCAAGACAACCCAAGAGGCATCCAGTGACCAATTCAGTGAAAAAGGTGAAAGAGGAAACACAGTAATGCTTTGAAAAGCCTGCCTTTTGACTGGATGGCATTTTAAAGCGGCATTGGCCATATTTTGATCATACTCTATAAAAACACTCAGAAAGAGGACTTCCAGAACTGCTTCAGGAAGTGGCAATAAGGATGGGGAAAGTGGGACTACAGTGAAGTTTCTTGAGAGGATTCTTAGCAGTGTATCTTTTATTGTAAAAATCTTTCAATTTAAATATTCACCATAAATTTTGAACACCTTGTTGACTTTCTTGTATATTACTCATGGTTACCTATGATAGAACCAAGATGAGCTGCAGTTTTTTCTTTGAACAATTCTATATTACCTATGACTTATAGAGTAAGCTTGCATCAATCCCACAAACACAAAGTATTTTTTTAAAAAAACAATGAATTGCTGCCACCGTTAGTGCCATGATCGTTTATTCTTGCAGTATTTTTGCAAATGAGAAGGCGACCAAGACATGGAGGAGACGGAGGGAGCAAAGGGGAAGAAGACAGAGAACTGAAATGTGTTACGTCCATGTACCAATTATCCATGATGAGTGGTACCACTAAATAATACAGACATATACAGGACAGCTGTACTTCAGTTTATGAATTTAATTTATTCTATGGGGGCTGGGGCTTAGCTCAGTGGCTTAAGCGCCTGCCTGGCAAGTGCAAGGTCATGAGTTTGATCCCCGGTACCAAAAAAAAAAAAAGGGTCTTAATTTTTTTTATGATTTTGGGGAAGATGGCCATGGTCACGTTTATCAGCCAGTGAGGAGTTTGTGAACAGAAGTAGAATTCTGCTCCACGCTTTTGTTTGCAAACAAGTGTTCATGAACTGCGGTATTATGGTACTCGTAAAAATAAAAATTATAAAAGAGTGAAAAGGGAAAATATTTTATCAAATAACTATGTGTTTTCATGGTAGAAACCACAAGAATGGAAATAAACAGACGAGTCATATTAATCAAGACATACAAATGATATTAACATTTTAACTTGTGTTCCTGCAGATACTAACCCTGGAGTGGGAACAACACAATCTGTAGAACCAGAGCCAGAGCAGGATGGGGTCCTCTGCGTGGAGGTAAGCAGGTTACTAATGTTAGAGCCTGCATATGGGCAGGAGGAAATCCACACAGAGACAGGGCTGTGTGTCCAGGGCCCTAGCGGGATAATGCGGGCATTCACCCTAAGGGTGTGTCTTTACAGGTGGCAGAGTCTCAGCATGGTGGTGGGTTGTTCTCAGGGAAGTAGCTTTCATCCAGGGAATTGGCCTATAAATGTTTCCACTTTCATCTTTTTTTTTTTTTTTTTGAGTTTTTACTTTTTTTTTTGGTATTGGGGATCGAACTCACGACTTTGCGCTTGCCAGGAAGCCACTGAGCTAAACCCCCAGCCCAGTTTTTACTTTTTATTAGTACATGTCTGCACCCTTTAATGATTATATTCACCAAGGGAAGTTGGCACATGTACGTAACACATCTCAGCTAATTTTCATCCCCTTTCCCTAAATTCTCTCCCCAGTCCCTCCACATCTTGGTCCCCTTCTCCCTGGAAAGCACTCTACCTTGCTGCTTCTGTTACTCATCTTTTATTTTGCTCTGTATGTGTACTTTGGGTTCCTCATCCAAGTGAATCCATGGGATATGTAATCTTGTGTATCCCATTTATTTCACTTAGCATTAAGGTTTTGAGGTGCATCCGTTTCCCTACACACGACTCACATTCACCCTCCTTTATGGCAGGAGTATTCCATTGTGTACAGATATCACGTTTGCTTTATCCATTCATGTTGATGGATATATAGGCTGATTGCAAGATTTAGCTATTAGAATCGAGCTGTTATAAATACGTGTATGCATGCATGGCTGTAACATGATGTCACTGACTATTTGGGGAAGATCCTTAGAAGGGGGAATAGCTGACTCATATGGAATTTCTGGTTTTAGTTTTCTGAGGAATCTTCATACTGGTTTCCATACCGGCTGTACTAGTTTACACTCATGCCAACACCATAGACGTCTGTCTTCCTCCCCCCCAGCTTCACCAGCGTCTGTTGTTTGATTTTCTGATGATGTCATTTATCAGACCGCCTACCCCCAGTGCCAGACCCCCCAGTGGGTTACAATCTCCTGCCCAGGTGACAGCACAAGGTGGAAAATGAAACAAACAACAAGAGATTCTGGGACCACCAGTTGTCCTCCTAACAAAAGGCCGCAGTCTTTAGGCAGCTGCATTGTTTTAGCCAGCGTCAGGGAGGGGGTGGTGTACTTTTCCTAGAAGAGCACTGAGACAGAAAATGGGCAAGTTTAACATCACAAAGCCAACAATCCCGGATCCATCTCCACACCTGGGTGCTAATCTTACTGGAGAGGAAGGCGACTTCCACATTCCAAACCAGCCCACAAGGCAGGAAGGGCAAAGAGAGCCTGAGACAGACGCTGAGTCAGTTAACAATCTGTGGCCCCCACAGGCCAGCCTTGGAGTTAGACGGAATCTCAGTGTTGTCTTACTTTGCATTTCTCTAAAGGACAGCGATGTTGAACATGTTTTCATGCGTTTATTGACAATCTGTACATCTTCAAGAAGTCTATTCATTTCATCTGCCCAGTTCTGATCGGGTCTTTTATTTGGAAGGGTCTAATTTGTGAGTTCTTTTTATATTCTAGATACAGTATTAGTTCTCTGAGAAATAATAGCAGCAGAACATATTTTTCCATTCTGCAGCTTGTCTCCTCACTCTGTTAGTTGTTTCCTGTGGTGTTTAGAAGACTTTTTAATTTAATATGACCTCATTTGTTGATTCTTGATATTATTTCTTGTGCCATGGGACTCTGTTCATAAAGTTCTCACCTATAAGAGTGTTACCTACTTTATCTTCCAGCAGTTAGTTGTTCCTATTTGAATATTTACATCTTTGATCCAGTTTGATTTTAGTTTAGTACATGGTAAAATATATAGTCTAGATTCAGTCTTTTGCATGAGGATGGCCAGTTTTCTCAGGACCAGGTGTTAGAGACCTCCAGCATGCTTTGGGTCCTTTGTCAGAGATTAGACATTTCAAAGTGCCTGGGTTGTTTCTGTATCTTCTATATGTTCCACGTGTTTTTGTGTCAGTGCCAGGCTGTTTTATCACTGTATTTTTGTTATATAACTTTAAATCTAGGATTCTGATGCTTCCTACTTGGCTTGTTACCCAGGACTGCTTTTGCTATTCTAGGTCTCTTCTGGTTCAATATGAACTTTAGGACTATTTTCTCCAGTTCCATCAGGGACACTAAATCTATTTCAGGTTTGGAAGTATAGCCCTTTTGACTACGTTGGTTGTGCCTATCTAGGAACAGGGGATAGCTTTCCATTTTCTCATCTTTTCCACTCTTTTTTAGAGTACTGTAGTTTTCAGTGTACAGGCCTTCACTTCCTTGGCTATGTTGATTGCCAAGTATTTAATTTTTCTTGATGCTATTACTGATATAGGGGAATGAAACTCTTGATCTACTATGTCCACGAATTTGTGTTCTCTAAAATCAAAGAATGAATTTTAGGAACAAAGGTGAAAAGTAGAATATATTTCTTGAGAGAAAGAAAGCTTCTGTCTGAAGAGAGACAGAAGGAGTCCCGAGTGGGTTGCCAAGGACTCTGTATTTTCCAGGAACTTTTATAGAGCAAACTCGTGAGACTAGATGGCTCAAAGGTGGGGAAAATGGGAATTTGCAAAGTGGGCATAAAATGATCCAGACTTAATCCTTAAGGATTATACTTAAGGGTGTGCTTGCATTTGTCTTGAGATCTGGCCAGCAGCAAGAGGTGTGTGTCTTCTGTTTTGAGATCTGGTCTGCAGCAAGAGGTGTGGGTCCCCTCCAAGGTTATCAGTCATCTGGTCCTCTGTGCCAGCTTCCTCGGGGGCCCAGCCCTGTCTGACTGCCTCTAATATTTCTAACTGACTCAGTTGCCTGTAACATTATTAACAGTGTTTTCCTAATTTGTTTCTTGGTGAGTTCATTATTGGTAGATAGAAGTACTATTGATTTTTGGGTGTGGATTCTTTTTTTTTTTTTTTTGGTACCGGGGATCAAACTCACGACCTCGCGCTTGCCAGACAGGTGCTTAAGCCACTGAGCTAAATCCCCAGCTGGGTGTGGATTCTTTATCTTGCTACATTGCTGATTTTTTTTTACAAGTTTTTTGTTAGAATTTTTTGGTTCATCAGTGTAGAGGGTTGTGTTTTCTACAAAGAATGATCATTGGACTTGTTTCCTATATATATCCTTTTTCTTTTTCCTGATTGCTCTAATATTTTGAGAGCTATATTGAACAGCAGTGGTGGCAGTGGGCATCCTTGTCTTGTTCCTGATTCGGGAGGGAAAGCTTTCAGGTTTTCCCCACTTAAGCCGATATAGGGGAATGAAACTCCCAACCTACTACATGTCTGGTACGACTTCGTGTTCTCTAAAATCAAAGCATGAATTTTAGGAACAAGGAGGTTAGAGTAGAAATATTTATTGAGAGGAAAAAAAGCGTCTGTCTCAGAGAGACAGAAGTGGTCCCAAGCGGGTTGCCAAAGATTCTGTATTTTCTTGGGATTTTTGTAGAGTAAAATCATGAGGTGAGGTGGGTCTAAACTTGGGGAATGAGGTGGTACAGAGCTATGATTAGCCAATAAGATTAATATTTCAGGTAAAATTGATTAAATTGGCAACAAATGAGGAAGTGAGTCACATAGAAAGCGGGCACTCTTAGACAGCAGTGACTCTTCCCTAGGGGGTTGGGATGGTGACTCCTGACTTCTCAAGGTGACCCCGACTTAATCCCTAAGGATTCTACTTAAGGGTGTGGTTGCTTTTACCCCGTCCTGAGATCTGGCCCACAGCAAGAGGTGTGTGTCTCCAAGGTCACCAGGCATCTGGTCCTCTGTGCGGGCTTCGAGGGCCTAGACCTGTCTGACTGCCTATAATATTTCTAACTAGCTCAGCTGCCTATAACAGTACGAGTCCGTGTTCTCTAAAGTCAAAGAATGAGTTTTAGGAACAACGGAGGTTAAGAGTGGAATGTATTTATTGAGAGAAAGGAAGCTTCTGTCTAGGAGAAGACAGAAGGGGTTGCCAGGGACTCTTATCAGCTTGTAGGATCAAACAGATAAGGATCAGCTTGTAGGGAACTGACAAAAAGGCAGAAGTGAATCAGGGTGAGCCAGGCTGAGCCTGCCAACGGAACCCTGGCTTCTCCTTTCGCACAGTGGCTAACACAAAAGCTGTTGTAGTCAGGGTTTGCGAGGAAGGCGATTACCTACAGGACACATCATTTATAGTATTATTTATAACGGTCACCCAAGAGTTAAATACAAGACGCGCAGGAACTCTGTCCACACACTAAAGACCTAGAAAATCCAGCCAAGGGCCTGGATCCCACAGCAATGTCCTGCAAGAGTCCAACTGGAGGCCCAGAGCCCACGACAATGTCTCATGCAAGTCTGTTTCACGGATCTGCGCTGGGAAGGCCCAAAGGTCAGTGGTGAAAGCTAGAAAGTCTGTGCCAGTGGGGTGAAGGATCTGTGCCAGTAGGCCAAGGGTTCTGCACTGGAGCCAGGAAGCAATGCTCAAAGTAATAACCAGGACTTTCCTGACAAGTACCACAGCCATCCTCGGTGACAATGAGGTCCTGAGCTCCTCCACGGATGAGAACAGCCGAGTTCATATCAGGAAGCCAGCGGGACAGGCTTCTCCTGGAGACTAAACAGCACACATTTGCTGCTACAGAGCCAGGAAGCAATGCTCAAAGTAAGGATCAGAGGTCCTTCAAAGTGAACCACAGCCATTCTCAGCTGCTCCGATGGAGTTCACCACCAGTTTTTAATCCACAAGCGCCTTTTGGAAAGGCTCTTCCAACTCCAAATACCTCCCTGTAATCTGTGCAGCAGTTATCAGAATTGACTGCCTTTGTCCCATTTGCCAGCTGACATTGTGGAGTTTTACCAATAGACAGACAGCACTACAGGGGGCAGAAGCTTCTCTGAAGTTTCTGCTCCTTCCCACAGGTGTCTGGGGAGGCGTGGCTTCCTTAGCGGGGTATGATGCTCAGTGGTGCCTAGTGGCCTTGGCTGGTGGCTCCCCCACACCCTCAGGTAACCCAGGTCTTTCCTGGTGGAGCTCCTCCCTCGCGTGCTCTGCCTCAGCTCTCAGGATGGTGGCTGCTCCTTCTGCTGGTTATCATTCTGTTTAACAACTGTCTTATTTTTCCCCCCAAGGCAATCCCTATTCCAGCCCTATTATGATAAATAAGTATATTAAACTTTTCAAATCAGTGTGGTCTTATCTCCCGATTGAGCTGACGAAGGGGAATTCTGGTCTCTGATCTTTATGTTTTTCCAATAGCAAGGCTTGCTCTAAGGAATTAACTTAAAACTTTTAAAAAATCAGTTTCTATGAGATCAATGTTTAGAGAGGAGGAAAAGACCTTAAAAATAATTTCTAATAAGTGTATCATATTTAACAACCAAGGAATAGACTGCTTACTTATGTATGAAGACATGAAGGTGTAGGGTTGCTTTTAACCTTGATTTTTTTTTTTTGGTGGTACCGGGGATTGAACTCACAACCTCGCGCTTGCAGGGTAGGCGCTTAAGCCACTGAGCTAAATCCCCAGCCCCTTAACCTTGATTTTGCAGCACAGAAGGCAGAATCATTTCACCTCTAATGCCAGCTCTGGGGAACCGATGTGGTTACGCAAATTCACGGTGACTTTAAGAACACGCATGACTGATACGCTTGTGGTATCTGGTCTAGGTAAGGGGGCAGGGGACGTGCTGGGAGGGCATGGTTGTATGTCAGCTTTTACCTAGTGGCATAGTTTGAATGTGTCCCCCAAAGCTCCAGTTTTGCCCATGTATTCCCAATGCAAATGATCTAGGGAAATGAAACTCCCAACCTACTCTGTGTCTGGTGTGAGTTCATGTTCTCTAAAATCGAGAATGAATTTTAGGAACAATGGAAGTTGAGAGCAGATTGTATTTGAGAGAAAGAAAGCTTCTGTCTGAGAGAGACAGAAGGGGTCCTGAGTGGGTTGCCAAAGACTGTCTTTTCTAGGGACTTTTTTAGAGTAAAATCGTGGGGAGATGGATTTAAGGTGGGGAAAACTGGGAACTCACAAGGCAGATGGGCATAAGGTGGGACAGAAGTATGGTTAACCAGTAAGATTAACTGTTCAGGTAAAATTGATTACATCGGGACAATGAGGAAGGGAGTCACCTAGAAAGCAGGCACTCTTAGGGGGCAGTGACTCCTCCCATAGTGGGTTGGGATGGTGACTCCTGACTTCCTCAGTGATAGAGACCTATTTAGAGTATCTGTCCTTATGGGTGGATGTGGGTGCATTTGTTTGACCTTTTGTCTTGAGGCCTGGCCCACAGCAGGAGGTGCCTGTCTCCCCCGCAGTTGCAGGGTATCTGAGCTGCACTGGCTCCTTTGAGGACCCAGCCCTGTCTCACTGCCTATAATATTTCTAACTCAGCTGCCTGTTACACACCAATGTAGTACATGGGGCATATTATGGTTTCAATCAGCAGTGTCCCCTAAGCCTCGTGTCGGAAAGGTGACTGGTTCGGGGGCTCTCATTAGCTGACCCATTCACCACGGAGCCCAAAGGCTGGGTACAGTCTGGAGGTGGCCCCAGCTGGAGGGGGGTCATTGGGGCAGGGCCTGGAGGTACATCCCTCCCTGGCTCCTCCCTTTTCTCTTTGCTCTCCAGCTACCCTGACCTGAGCAGCTTTTCTCCATGGCGGTCTCTTCTGCCCTGCCTTGCTTGCTTTGGAGCCAGTTGACTATGGCTCAAGTCCTTCACAAACCATCGAGCCATCACGAGCCCCTCTTCCTTTAAATTGGGTATTGTCTCGGTTACTCTTCTCTCAAGTAAACACTTAGGGTGTTGGGACAAAATACCCAACACCCAAAGTTAAGGGAAGGTTTATTTAACTGTTTGTGGAGGTTTCTGTCCATAATCAGCTGGCTCCAAGGCAGGGTGGCACAGCACTGGGGCAACACTTTAAGGCATCAGCCAGAGCAAAAAAGAAGGCTAGATCAAGCCTCTTTTCCTCCTTTACAGTCTACAAAGGCCACTCCCCCACCAAGGTCGGTGTCGCCTTCACAAAAATCCCCATGGCTCCTCTAGCACAGGCTGAGGATGTTTACAAAGGAAGGATCCTGGCTCCCTGCTGAGTGTCTCAGTTAACCTTGTAAACTTCTCAGGTTGACACTATGTATCAACCGTAACAGGTGCCAAATAAATTATATTTGCGCCAACCTCAAGAAAGTAACTAAGACAGGGCCTGTTAGGAAGGGTTAAGGTCACGGTGCCTAACGCTCTGTGACCTAACGCTCTGTGACAGCGATTACACAGTGGGCTTGTTATAAACGGCCTTGCCAGGCCCTCACTCTGCCTGTTTGAGAAATCAGACTTACTGCCCTGCACAGCCACATAGCTGAATAGTAAGATGAGCTTAAAGCTTTGCGCCTCATTCTGGAAATGAGACAGTGGCAGAATCACCCAATTAGGAATGCTTGAACATCTACTTAAAAATACACCCCATGTTAACGTGCGCTTCGCACAATGGTTTCAAGTGTTCACACAAACTGTACCTCAGCCTCACACATGACAACTTTCACACTATACAAATATTCACACTATACAAATAAATATTTCAAAGTACCATTTTGTAATTCACCAGGGACTCTGATCCTCCTGTTGGTGGGGCAGGGACAGTGACGGTTTGGAGCTTGGGTTATAGAAGATGTTTTCCTAGACAGTAGTGCTGACTACTGCAGGTATTTAAAGCAAGGATTCTCTCCTCCTTGCCCACACTTTTATACAGATGTGGAGTGGAAAAGCACACAGATCCCACGGAAATGAGAAATGCAAGCTTTTCAGTGACAGCGTGACTCGCGAGACAGGCAGGCTGCATCTGAAGCACTGTCCGCACAGTGCTTAGTGCAGTTAAAAAAGAGAAATGCGTTAAGGCTAGCTACGTAGGCCAGCAGCCTGGAAGCTGAGCCTTGAAATGCTGACCGCTAAAGAAACGGACAGTGATTTGTCACGCAACGGACGAGCAAAGCCGGAAGGTTCTAATCCACCGATAAACCAAAAGCTTATCACGTTCTGATCCACCGATAAACCAAAAGCTCGTCACGAGCCTTGTCAAATTTTGTTCAACTCATTCCGAGCATTAACCACTACCTGCAAGAAAGGTGCAGCCAAGAAAGTTTACTTACTGATTTAGCAATCTGAGCCGGGGATTCAGTGACACAGGCGCCTGCCTGGCAAGTGTGAGGTCCTGCGTTTCATCCCCGGTTCCTCACCCCCACCACCCCACCCCAATTCAGAACCTGTTAATACTTTACCATGCTGAAGTGGACGGCCGGAGAAAATGCACCAGCAGAATATTACAAACTAGGCTCCTGCCATCTTCTGGCACGGCGAGGAAACGCAGCTGCTGGCGAGTAGCTTTTCTCCACAGCAGCACCAGGACTACTGAACTCCAAAGCCAAGAACGGCTCTATTATTTTTCCAGTCTCTTTACAACAATTTTGCCTAGGACTACCCTCAAGCAAGTCACCGGGACACCAAGGTTTTCCTAAGTCTCAAATTCGTGCTGTGAGAAGTGTTAGGAGCGGCCGGTATCTGAACGTTCAGCAGCATTTGCGCACTGACAGGCCAGGTGGGTGAAAGGCCTCATCGTGCGAGCCCGGAGCAGTCCCGGCTGACAGATCCTGCCAGCTTGGCAGAAGCCAAGAGGAACTAAGTACCTTCCATGTCAACTTAGAACTGTATTCTTTGGAGAACAAAACAGTGACACTTTCATTAAAGGGACTTCTAGTCTTACAAAAATGAAACGAACATGGTAACAGCCGCTTTTCTACAGTTCCCTGCGACTCGTCCAGATGATTCTTAATCTTCTCTATAGCAGGGAGGCTTCAAATCCCCTTGAAAATAGCCAAAGTTCAAACTCTACCCAGTTTCAAGACTCTGTTTCCAATGTTTATGTCATTTGGTGTATTTATGTGTCCTACATCGTTTTTGCTTTGAAGTGTGGTTCTTAATCTCTAAGTTTGGGTATTTATCCTGACATTCTGTAGTTGTATTAATCTCACTGTTTATGGAACCAGTTTCTCCACATTTCCAGATCACCTGGTGGACACTGCTACACCAGGTAATTCTCCAGGCTTTGTGTATTAGTTTATACAACCTCCCTACTTATAAACAAGAAAACCAATGCTCCTGAATATATGCAGGGAATTCGCTGTGGTATTAAAAGTACATACACTGACGTGGCACATAGCTATCAAAATGAACGTGTCAGTGGGCAAACACTGGATGAGACCGATTACAGAAGTACCCAGGTCATTGTAAGTACACGTCACTGAGTTTGTCTCACAAACATTACTATTACCATTTCCCTAATAATGAATTCCTAATGTTAGAAAGATTTATAAATTGCAGATACGGAGCACAGGGATAAAAACATGGGCAAGTTATCTGACTTCATAGTGGCCTCTTGTGGAGACAGAATGGCAGCAGTGTATGAAAACCCGCATGAAGAGCGGTGACGTCTTGTATGAAGGACCCTGAAGCTACATGGCTAGCCCTGAGCATGTTACAGGTAGGGGGTGCATGCACGTTCCTAACGGAAGTCTAAGTGCTTCTGTGAATGTACGAAGCACTTAATAAACTGTTTTTTTTAATCTGTAATTTTTTTTTTGGTACCAGGAATTGAATTCAGGCCTTCAGCGGTGTGCCGCTGAGCTATATCCCTAGCTCCAGGTAATAAACATTTTTGACTAAATCACTCTCTCACATCTGTAATTTTTATCGGGAGAAAAAAAAAAAAATCAGGCTTGGCAAAAAGGAATTATTTCACCAATTTAATTAGTTCCTAGAAATGTTTTCTCCTTTACCAAATCTGTCTGCTTCCTATCGCTGCAATGTCATCTGTAGGTAAAGCATTTTTCACAAAATCTTAACATAATGCAGACAACAAATAGTTGCTGAAAGATCCCTTAAATAATTCTTTTATTTGGAAACCCAGGGTGACCCATAGAACCTTGCTGTTAAGTAAATGCAGTAAAAGAACCAAACACTGCCCACCTTGCAGGTTCCACTCACCGACAATACAGATAGGTGTGTTCTGATTAAACACGACCTACAATCTCTCATCTGCTGAGTGCAGGGTGAGGGACGGACGAACCTCCACGCTGAGTTCACGGCTTCCCCGACGGAGGTTTCTTCTTCAGTCCAGAACCCCACTTCTGCTCCTGGGTCTCACTGACTTAGTTCCAAGGTAATTCCTCTACCTCGACTGCACGACTTGTGCTATACATAAATACTATATGCTATAGATAAAACACTCACCTTTGCTGACACTGATTAGCTAACTTACAAGGGTCAAGGGGCAGAGTTTCCGCTGAAATAAAAAGTAATTCTTACTATGATGAGTGCTCTTTCCTAAAGAAGCAGTCAGTAGCTAGCTACCTTTTAAAATGTAATCATTCTTTTGCTAGGAATATATTCTTAAACAGCTAAAACAAGGTTTCACATTATAATAAACAGACAAAAGACAATCCAAGTACAATTTTTTAATAAAGATAATTATAAAAGATGAAAAAATCAGCTCAGAAAGGCCAATTACTTTAATAGATCAGTTTTTGACATAAGTCACATCAATTTTAAATACTATCACATAAAGCATGGTGGAGAAAAGAAATTTTGCTTCATAATTAGAAAAACTCACAATAAAACTTGCCAAGAAAAACAAAACAAAAAAAGCCATTTTGAAAATAAATACAGTCCATGCCAAAGTAGTATAAAATGAAGCCAGAAGTCTTCAAAAAGAAAACAGTTTTTGTTCCAACGTTTCCTCACTTCTAATGACTTTCTAAACCTGGGAAGACTCAGATTCAGGGGTTGCTGAGTTGTTCTGATTTGGCTCTGTTGAAAGAGGCAACGTGAAATATTAATGACACGATCTAAAGCAGAGATGGCAGGAACAGGAGCAGCCCTTTTGGAGATGGGAGACCGAACCAGGGAAAGGGAGGCGGTGGGGAGAGGGGAATCAGAAGGGATCACAAGTCAACCCTCCAAAACCAACAGGGTTCTTGTGTACCCCTCACGCACATCCACGAACAAAGTTTCAAATTTCTCACAACTAGAAATACTAATTACATGAGCTGATGGGTAAATTAGCTAGATTTAATTATTCCACACTGTGTATGTATCACACAGGAAATTTTAACCGTTATCTGTCAAGAGTGAATCAAGGAACAGGCTTGCGTTTTCCGTAAATCTAAAGGTGTGCCTACAGGACTGACGGAGACGCAGCAGCGCCATCTCAAAGGATCTCAGAGGACCTCAGTGCACTGGTCACACGCAGTTGCTAGACGTGCAGAAGGGCATCTGGGTTACACAAGATGAGCACACGCCCTCCCTTTCCCCTTAGTAGCCAAGAATGGCGTAATCTTGCCTAAATAACTGAACCTACTCCATTTTACTCCTCTGGTCCTGGAGGTTTATGCAAAGAAATATTATCAGCTGATAAAGCCCAAGTGTTTCAAGTAATAAACAGTTTAACCTTTCTAGTGGTTTTATAATCCACTAGTTATCCTTTAAAAATCAGGGCAAAATGTGGGACCCATTACACATGCTTTCTTACAAGAAAATCCTCAATTACGCTTCTTAAACTGGCTCACAACACTGAAAAGGGAACAGTTCAGCATCATGATAACACTGAGAACATATACAAAGGTTAATAAAAAAAGCCTCAGTAAACTATGTACAAGCGTAAATCCAGAGGCAGGAGGATCACAAGTTCTAGCCCTGCCTGAGCAACTCAGTGGTCCTTGTGTCCGATCAAAAGGAGCTGAGGGTGTGCTCAGTGAGAAGGGCCTGGGCTCGAGCCCCAGCAGCATTAAATAAATCACAGGACACACACAGCCAAACAGATTCAGAGCATCTGGCATCACCTGCAGATGCGCCCAAGTTCAGTCCTGCACTTCAAGCAGGTGCACACAGGTACACACACACCCCATGCAAGTAATTTTAAACAAATTAAAACAAATGCATTGGAACTGCTAGATAAGGAATAGTACTTACCCTTTGGTATCTGTTTTTTCACCACTGCTGTCCTTTGATTTATCTTCTTCCTTTACATCTAAAATCAAAGATTAAAGAAAGCTGAAAGCCAAGTTTGCAATATAAGGTGCATATATTTTATTTAAACACATACTTGAAACGCTGGCATCCAACCTCACTATAAATGAGTTGGTAACATAATCTTTTTATCAGGAGTCGTGCTAAGTGATCTCGGGTCAGGCTGCCAAATTAAGAACCAGGTCCTGCCCTTGGGACCTCTGCGTTCCATGGAATCACCTTTCTCTTCCTCAATCTGCACCACGAAACAAAGCTCACAAAATTCAGTCTATCACTAAGAGAAGAAAATGAGGTTTTCTGGATTATAAAAGTGAATATGGGTAGCTACACTTAGCTTCAAATTAAGGCCATTTAATAGTTAAATGTCACTTTCATAAAACAAACAAGTCACCCGCTTTCCACATCCGCTCCTTCCATACCTGGGCAGGTGACGTCAGGGTTTCGTAAAACGGTTATGTAGCTCTCAAGTTTAAAAACTTACAATGAGAAAATTTACCAAGAACGTGAATCTGACCTGCTTTTTTGTCTTCTGTTTCCTTCTTGTCTTCCTCAATTCTAGCTTTCTTTGCTCCCTTTTTATGATCAGCCACATTTCTACGACCTCCTTCCCCTTCATCCTCCGAGTCTGAGAATTCTTCATCACAAGCGATCCGCTTGTCCGAAGCTCGAACTGATAGAGAACGGAACAGCAAATTTTGACACAAACAGTCCCAGGACCTCCAACTACACCACCCTTACATTGTGCACTTCGGTTACCACATTTAAAAGGACAGATGTTTCATAAACGGTTTGCTTAATACTGAAAACTTAGCTTTCAACTGCGAAGAGAAAGTCCGAAAAGGTTACATCAGAAACATGGGGGGAGGGTTTAGATCAGCAGCACAAGTGCCTGCCTGACAAATAAATATGAGGTTGTGAGTTCAATGCCCGGAACCAAAAAAAAAAGGGAAAGAAAGAAAGAAAGATAGGTTAGATTTAGGGATATAGATTTTTTAAGGTAGAAGGACAAAACTGTTTTTCTAAGTAGGAGGTGGGAATAATGTCTATACCTAAAAAGTAATTCTTTTATTTTAGAGCTGAGAAGCAGACAAAACCAAAAGAGTAACACCAAACACGTTAGATTAGATTATCTATGCTATTAGGTACATACTGTGCTATAAATCAAACTATGAGCTACTATGCTACAAATCTAAGAACCCTATTACATGTAACGAGAGGCTACAGACTCAAACAGAAATGTCTAACGTCATTTAACTCTTCTTACACAGAGCAATGGGATGCTTTCCAATCCGTTTCCAAATGTGATGACACGGCTCATTTCCCAAAGCTTGCAGACACAGTCACATAAAGAAACTACTGATGCTCAAATCAGGCTTAAGGTATCAGGAAGCTAAAACTACCTCAGGTCAAAAGATGGAGAAAATCATAGTAACACTGTGTTTACCAAACATGCCCCACAGTGCCACCTTGGGGTCACTCAGCCTGCAAGTGCTCTTTTGGTGAAACAGAAAAACCTAAGAGAACACCAAGGAGGCGTGGTCTTACTCGAAATCCTCTTGTCTGGGTCCTCTCCGTCCTCATCTCCGCTGTCCTCGTGGACGGCGTCTTCCGGGATAGCTTGCATCTGGACCCCAGGCGCGTGAGGCAACATGCGCAGATTTTCAAATAAGCGCTGCCTAAATCACAGACACAATTTTATTAGACAACAGGCTGTTTATTTCAAGTTCCTCTTATATACAAGAGGAAAGGAAACATTAAGCAAGAAACTTCATTTTTTATCTAATTTAATCTACGAATTAAATGTTCATTAAGCATTAAAATTTTACATATATATTAATCAACTTAACCTACAGAACTTACAATACAGATACCATCTTATCTCCCATTCCAGTGACAAGGAAACATACAACACAAAGGCTGGGGCACTTGTCCAATGTCACAGCTGCTCTGTGGTTGAGAGGCAACAAATCCATACCTGTGACCTACAGCCTCTCTACACAAAACGTTTTGGATAAACCACATGATCACTCACTGTAACGTAAAGGATCAGTAAAATTTATAGTGCCCTCTGCCATTTAGAACTGTGTTTCAACTGGTAAAGATGAAAATATTTTCCATCTACAAAGGTCCTATTTGCTGTCAGTGATCAATAATCTTACGGCTTCAAATCCTTTTGAGAAAGACAAGGAAAGTAACTAATGTATAAAGCTACGAACACTCATTCCGCACGCCCATCTAAAGCCTTCCAAAGCTCTGTCAAGATGAAATGAGTAACACAATTCAACCATTTCTTACTTTATCTTTTCCATGTATTCTGGGGTGTTCTGATTTGTCATGTTTGAAGGACTAATATGCAGTTTGAAGTCCGGTCCAAAATACTCAAAATAATCATTATATGGCAACTCTGTAAGCAGTAAAATAAAGTTACAGGTAGGGAAATATTTCCAAAGACAATGTTTAAACATAAACACAAAGTAAATGCATTTTTACCGCCCCGCCCCACGCAATCACGGACACGGCTGAGTCTTACTGTTTGTGCCTGATTCGCCATCCAGTGCTGGGACCGTGGCCTCAGCGCTGAACCCACCAGGGGTAGGTAGCTGGCGTAAACACAGCAGGGGGAGGGGAGGAGGCGTGCTGTTCTCTCTTTTGCCCCATTTGCTCACGCTGTTTGCGGCCGCCATGAACAGCTGCCCCTCAGCCAAGCCACCCTGCCTTGGAGCCGGCCGAGTATGGACTGAGACCTCCACAACTGCAAACTAAGTAAACCTTTCCTTGGCTCACTTTGGGCACCAGGTATTTTGCCTCAGCAACAAGAGGAAAGTAGCCAAGATACTACAAAGTGGACCCTTACCGTTAGGAATCTCACAGTCAAGAGCAACTGCAGTCTCATAGGTCCAGCACCGAGCCACGTTCCGGATCGTGTACCCACCTCCCCCGAGCATCAGCAACGGCAAGTTGAAAGTTTTTACAACTTCTACACACTTAGCATGACCTAGGAGGAAGGACATCTGGGTAACTACAATGCGATTACACTATGAAGAGAATTTAGGGATAGAGAGGAAGGGAAGGAGTGTAGGGAGAGCATGTAAAGAAGATTAAGATGACCTGTTACATGCACTAAAAAACCTCAAGTATGTACACATGTTTTTATCACATAGAAAGCTTGTGGCCAAGGTTACACGGGGGAGTGATAATCTCCAAGTTCCATTTCCATTTTCCCCTGAAGACATGTATACAACTATGGAAGAACTATGGAAGGCCACAAAACAAAGTTGACATTACTTTAGCAGTAGTATTAAACAACTTTGTTATTAAGGGTTATTAACTGAATAATACAAAACGAAGTATTTTTAAAAAATACACAGTTCAGTAATCATTTATAAGCCACCAGTAATTTATTGGTATTTTTATCGTGCAGGTACATAACTGAGCCACCAAAGAATTTCTTCCATTATAAAAAGCCATAAATATTGAATATGTAGAAAAAAATATCAATATTTAGACAGAAACTAACCACATAAACAGTGATGGCAAACCTCTTAGAGACCAGGTACCGAAACTGCCACCTAAAATCCACTTATCACAATGTGCCAATACACCAATTAAATCTGAACACCAAGGTTTTACTTAAAGAAAAACAGGCCCACATTAACATCTTTAGTCTTGAAAACACAGTAACACAGATGACTGACTGAAAACCACACTGTCCTACGGCTGATTATTTAAATGTTCTCTTCAGGTAACTGCGTATCAGGTGTTTTCGTGCGCTTCAGGACTGCACTAACAGTGTGTATTACTCCTTTAGAAAAACCTGGGTTTCTCATAATAAATGCAAACCACTTGGGTATTTTTCAGGATAAATATACAAAAGGTTCACTTAGGAACTTCCAAACACACCCTACAAGTAAACCAATGACATTTACCTTTCTTTCACCCCAAAACGGTGGTAGTTTAGTAATAAGGGACAAGAAAACTAAGTTAATGCAAAACCCCACAATATGAATTCTGCACAACAGAAAAATCGGGTACACTGGAAAGATGCTGCTGCCTCTACTGTAAACAATGAATAGCACAACCAAAACTCTGAGAGGAAAAACAAGATATGGGAATGTTGCATATTTGCTGGGAACAAATTTCAACAAGAGGTAAACGAAAATTCATGTACAGGGCTCAAATTAAAAGGTAAATTACACAGCCCAGTATGTGTATTACCTGGACAAAGGTGAAGACCAGGAGCATCAATGGAACAGGGAAGATGGCTGCCTCACTCAGGAAGGCAACAAGCCTTAATGAACTATTCACGTACAAATGTGTACACGTACCACATAAAAAGGACCTGACTGCATGAGACCTTTCAAAGGAGGTGCTAGGGGAAGACAGAAGCCCTTCTGCTTTCTGGGAATGCCGCCCTCTACCCTGCTTACCTTTGACTGTGAGATTGAAGCACCCGAGTCTGTCGCCAGACAAAGAGTCTGCACCACACTGTAAAACCACCGCGCTAGGCTGGTACATCTCCATCACTTTTGAGATAATCTGCACACAAACAGTAACAATCATCAGCACCTCCACTAACATCGTACAGTCTGATCTCAGTTTACACAACGGCAATACTCACAGGCTTAAATATCTGCCCGTAGGACTCATCATCTATACCATCTCTCATTGGAAAGTTGACAGCATAGTATTTGCCTTTCCCAGCACCAATATCCTAAAATGCATAAAAGGATTTCAGAGAATAAAAAACCTGACATATTTACTGTATTTAAAAAAAAAAAAAAGGACATTCCTTAAGAGTAAAGAAATTTAGTAAAAACAGCTGAAGAAGTATTAAGTTACACCACCCAAGGACCTCCTAAGCAGAAGATACAAGCAGGCAAACTGAGGCTGGAGAAGAGATTATCAGGAGGACAATCTGACAACCCGGAGGGGCTCACAGCATGGTGTGAGTTTATGACGACAGGCCTGGAATGCTGGCTGTTTTGAGACAGGGCCTTGCCATGTAGTTCAGGCTGGCCTTGAACTCACAGACACCCTCCTGCCTCAGCCACCGAGTGCTGGGATTACACATATGCACCACACCATGCCCAGCTCTTGAAGTTCTGACAGCTACAGATTAAGCATCAGACATACTCTTCAACTACACTTGAAACACATTGTTTCTACCTGTTGAGTACTGGTCTAGACATTTAACACCCTCCCAAAGATTCAAAGGACAGAAAGAGCTGTATTCTAGACACACACAGTAGTATCTGTATCCGCTTGTACATGCTATGCCTGTGTTTATGTATCTGTGTCTGTGACGTGACATATATACACACTCCGAGTGGATTTCTACAGAAGTACGTACCAACACAACACCGAAGGACTAGAAGCGTTAACTCCTATGGAATCTAAACTTCTGAAGATGCTGCTCCTCTGGGTTATAACATTTGTGTAAACTAATCTAGACTCTCCCATGGAATGATTTAGCTCAAATCCACTTTGACAGAAGCACAGCTCACTTTTGACACGACCCTTCTCTTCCAATGAAGAGAAAGAGAGCAGATTACACCCCCTCCTTCCACAGTTTTTCCTAAGGTATCTACATTTCCACGCCCAGCTAAACACCCATTGATTCTGTAAGTGTGACTCCTGTCCCAGCTGGAACACTGCACACTCTGATCTCAGGACTGCAGAGCGCAGACAGCCGTTCAGCTCTTCTCACCCTGAGCAAAGGCAGAAGAACCCTCAGCCCTGCTACCCTTGCCGAGCTCACCTCTTCTACTTCTCCTTTCTTTGCTCTGCTATGTTATCACACCTCTATGTCCTTCTTCCATCTAGAATGATTAAGGCACCCAAGAGTTTTTAGAATGAAGGCAGCTCAGAGTAGCTTTCCTTTCAGGTTTAGCATGAATAGGCTCGACACACAGGAGTTCTGCAGAAAAGCCCCACACGGGCAGGCCTGCTGGATACCCAGCGGGTGGGAAGCAGTGCTGGGAGGAACGCACGCTCCTGGTCCGCAGCAGTGTTCTCAGACACCTGCTCCAGGGCCGAGATGTGCGCATCCTGCAGGCTCCCAGGTGTTCTTACTGTGCTCACTTAGGAACCACTTTCTGAGAACTGCTGGTCTACAAGAGAAAATCAAGCCAGAAAAGGAAGACGCTGAAGAAGCTCATGGGACCAAGAAGCTGAAACCATGGATCTATTTTTTTTTTAGTAAGCCAAACAACAACATGCAAATCCTCACCCATTTATAAACTAGGAACCTTAACCATAACTCTTACTGCAGAAGTTTACTATGACTGCCACTTGGTGGTCAAATCAAGAGAAGTGGTGCTCTGAAAGACCAAGGCTACTCTTTAAAAATGCTGGTAACTAAACTGCAAGAACACACCATCACCTAAAAAGTAACGCATTCGACAAGGCGGTTTAGAACTAATGCTCAATGCCACACCAGGTAAAGTCTTGCATTCAATCCAGTCTGAGTTAGAAACAACAGTTGAACTTGGGCATGGTGGCAAACATCTGTGATATCGACACCTGGGAGACTGGGGCAGAAGGATAACCCAAGCTTGAAGCGCCCTGAACCACGAGGCAAGACCCCATCTCAAATAAAACCAACCAAACAAAAAGCCTTCAGCAATTAAGTCTCAACTTCCTTATGTATGTGGTGTGGTTCAAAATAATTCTAATAAACCAAAAGCCTCATTAAATTTACAGGATTTAACAGTGATTTTCACAGTTACAAGATACAAAATCAAAAGAAAAGAGAACGGAAATCTAACATAGAAGCAACGCTAAGGCATGGTCTTCTTGAAGACAAAGACGACAGAGATTAAGTCCAGGCAACATGGACAGGAGGACAGCTGAAGCCAGAAAGACTGTTTCACTCTACCTGTCACTGCAAACTGTCCTACAGGCCTCGCCAGGTGGCCTTGGATACTCACTGTGAAAAAAGGGCTGCATGCCCCATGGACATGTACTTAGCCATTCTTACTAAATACTTGCATATACTGCCATCAAAAATAAATCCTAGACGTTGAAGAATGTAAAATGACCTAAATCTGCACACAAATTTCAAATGAGTGACTCAGGGAAAACATTAGTTTGTGTACAGACTACTGACCTCCTATGTTCATCTCACATTTATCCAGAAATCAGCTCTCTTACCCTCAGGTCTCCCGTGCCAGGAAAGTACTCGCCGTACTTGTGGAATGAAACAGTCATTACGCGGTCTGTTGTGTAGAACGCTTCTTCAACACCATCACCGTGATGGATATCTATATCGATATACAAGACTCTCTGGTGATACCTAAAAACAAAGCCACATTATTTATTGTAAAGGTTTAAAGATAGGAAACACCACCACAAATTCAGAAAACCTACTTTTTTCTCCATTTAAAATCTTCTCAGTATCATAATTCGTAAGACCACAAAGAACCCACTCACAATACACTTCTGCCTTCTGACAAGCCAAGCAACCACCACGGGCACCCAAAGGATGAGAAGTCGCTAACCAAGAGTTGTTAAGCTACTCGGCTGCCCGCAAAGCCATCGCACATGTTTAAGTGGCCACGCGGCGAGGCGGCAGCCACTGAGCAGGACCAGCCAGGCTCCAGGGCAGGTCCTGTGTGCACCCAGCTTGTTACGTTGCTGGGTTTCTAGTTTGTTTGTGCTAATGACGTCATTATCTGCAGAGCCCAGGCTGATCCAGTGAGGATGTTCCTGATTCCCTCTTCCAGCTGAGGGCGCCATTCCCGCACCTGCAGTGATTGTGTCACACTGAGACCCCAACTCTCAGCTCTACATGAGACAATTTACCTTCTGTGAAACTTGTCCTATTATATGTGCTTTAAAAACACAGCACCCGCTTCTATGGATTAACTAAGATTATACTGTACTCAAAATTGTTACTTTAACAACTTGTGAGTCTTCAGCATTACAAAATGGGGGTCGGCAAAATGTGGCTGCAGGCCAAATGCTTTATTTGGGGCTTTGACTTTAGAATAGGCTTTACATTTTTCAATGGTTGAAAAATAAAATTAGAGCTCAAGGCCAGCCTGGATTATGTAGCAAAACCCTGTTTCTAATGAATGAATGAATGAATGAATGGACAGTAGGTAAATAAATGAATGAAAAAGGGAGAAGAATTTCCAAGGCCATCGAAGTTCTGAGACCCTGGCACTCGTCTGTTCACGCCTCCCGGGCCCGGTCCCAGGGCCCGGTGACTGTCACCGGAGCACAGGGAGCTCGAGTCTCTGCGCACCGTCTTTGGGGCGCTACCAGCCACAGTGCAGTCAAAACTCAAGCACAGCTCGGGAAACACCCACTGCCATGGCATCACGGCACGCTCCAGGGACGCGCACGTCAACACAGCGGAGTGTGCTTCGGATGTGACCCTTCTAACGCACAGGACCTCGAGGGTCATTTCCTAGACCATCAGATAACGCAGTGATACCACAGCCGCACTAACAGAATACGACTTCAGCTGACTTACCACACTAGACACTCGTAATAGACTCGGCTTGTGGGAAACAAGATTTAGGAGATCTAGATAACTGAAAACACTGTTATCTGTGTCTTCACAAAATAAAAATACAGCAGCTGGTATCAAGGTTATGCTCCTGATGTGATGGACAAGGAAAACTATTTACTAATTAATTAGTAAAGTAATTAAATCACTTTTTATTTTACCAGCTCAAGAAATATATTCAGAACTTGCTCATAAGTGAAGAAATTGAATAATAATTAGAAAAAAAAATTATTTCAAATGCTTTCCTTAGCTCTGGGTGAGTCAACAAGATATTAAACTGACATAACTCAGTTACTATTTAAAATGTCAATACCAAGTTTCAAGTGATTCAAACTGGGTGTGGTAGTGTACGCCTGTAAGCCTAGCATTTGGGAGGCTGAGGCAGGAAGATGGCTGTGAGTTCAAGGCCAGCCTGAACTACACAGTGAGATCCTATCTCAAAAAATATAAACAAACTGACACAAAAATTAGCCTTTGTGGATAACATGCATGGAAGAACATAAACAAGAAAATTTTCAATGAGAAAGTACTAATTAAGTATAAAATCTAAAGCAGAATCGGCTACAACTAATAACAATTAAAATCTAACTTTGTAGATCTCCAAATTCCTAAATCCCTTCATAAATCTCTCTCAAACTGCAGTCAAAGATAACTTTAAAAGCAACTCATTCAATATGCTATATGCTCTAAGAGAAAATAAAACCCCATTCCAGCGTGGAAGGAGGGCCACTGCATAGACTCAGCAGCTTGCAATGAACTCACAGCACAACCACCGTTTCAGCCGACTGCCGTGTGCTCTGCGTGGTACTTCCAGCAAGGTGTAAATCTTCAGGTATCTTAATTAAAACCCTTTACCACAAGAAAAGGATCAATACAAATTAACTTACTTTAGTAATTCGAGGATGGCAAGCACAATATCATTCACATAGCAGAATCCTGAAGCTTCTGATTTTTTTGCGTGATGTAATCCACCAGCCCAATTAACAGCCATATCAGTCTGCTGCCGGTTTAACTTCACAGCCCCAGCTAAGAGGCAGAAAAAGGATGAGGTATTTATGACATACTTAGAACAGGCTCCTTCTCTTTATGCGCCGACCATGAGTACTACTAGATGTCCAAAGCTGTGGCAAAGCAAATGGTGACTGACACCTCCAAATAAACCTTTCCTCTTTGTAAGCTGATTATCTCACATATTTTATTACAGTAACAGAAGGCTGACAAACACAATACTCTATGTTAAGCATAATTATGGATTCTTTCTTATTATCCAAATCTACTACCATTAAACTACTGTAACCCAAAGAACATATATTTAGATCATATTTTAAATCTAGGGCCGGGGATTTAGCTCAGTGGCTTACGCACCTGCCTGGCAAGCGCGAGGTCATGAGTTCGATCCCCGGTACAAAAAAAAAAAATTTGCTCTTACCATATTTTAAATCTAGGATACTTACCAACTGAGCCACCAGTAGAGAGCTGACAAAATTCAAAGAGTCCATCAAACACTGGACAATCTTCCCCGACATTAACTGTGGAATAAATTCGATTAATTTCAAACTATTAGGCAAGTTACTGTATTTTCTTACACAACTATTTGCTACAAAACTTTTATTTGATGGAATTATAATCTGCAGTCATAATCTAAAAATTGCAAATTTAAAATATAATTCACGGGGGCCAGGGATTTAGCTCAGTGGCATTAAGTGCCTGCTTGGCAAGTGCAAGGTTGCAAGTTTGAGCCCCAGTACCCCCAAAAATTAAATTTTAAAAAAAATCACAGTTTTATTCACAGTATTCTTATGAAACACTACCAAATCTTATCACCAAATCTTATCCTGACCATTACGAAATACCTCTGTTCTAATAAAAAAATAACATTTTACATCATGACGTCTTTGCATTTGTATAATAAAACATAGGCTTAATATCCAACAATTAACCAATATTCTAAAAAATTAACTCCAACTGCTTGTCACTTGACAGTCCTCATATACACACAGCACGTTCAGCCTTGAAACGTATTTTATTGTGTACTCAGAATATTTATCAGCTACGTTGATCTGGTTCACTGGCGTCAAGATACAAGAGGAGAGGGCTCAAAACCAGGAAGCAACACCTCCTCCGGGGACATGACACATCAAGACACATTTGATTCTGCAGTACTGAGAGAAAAGGGGATAGAGATGCGTATAACCCGTTCCTATGGAATTTCCATGCCTCAACTTATAACCTCTTCAAAACTAAGGGTCAGTGTTTACATTGCTTTGTGCACTCATGAGTTATAAGCTCTATGCAGGATAAATTTTAAGTTTCTTACTACTCAGGTATCATTTAATACGACTCAGTGTTCTGTAGATTTTAAATCAAGCCTGTTTAATTCATTCACCCAAAGGCTGACCCAAAGGCTGCCTCTTAAGTCTGAATCCTCACATGGAAAAGACAGCATCTGTTTTAAATTATTGCAGCACTTTATTGAATCAAGTAAGCCATGGTAGAAACATGTATCAATACAATTCTATCAATCTGTGAGATATCTAGTAATCACACCTTAGTCAATCACCACTGAGGTCTATTAAAACACCGATGAGCTAGCAGGCATGATGGTGAATGCTGATAATCCCAGCACTCTGGAAGGCTGAGGCAGGAAACATTTAAATTTAAGCTGAGGCCAGCCTTGGGCAACTTAAGTGACTTAAAGACATTGCCTCAAAAGAAATACAAGGGGTCTGGGAGGTAGCCAAGTACAAGGCCCAGGATTCAGATCTCAACACTGAAACAAAACAAAACCAAACAAAACAACCCAATGAGAACGAACTCGGCTATCAAGCTTTTGAAAAAAGATACTGTGGTCCAGCCCTGGTGGCATGTGCCTGTTATCTAAGACTTGGGAGGCTGAGGCAGGATCATCACAAGTTCAAAGCCAGGCTGAAAGACACAAGGAGCTCAAAACCAGCCTGAACTACAAGTAACATCCTCTCAGAAAACAAACGAAAAATGTTTAGAAGACACTGTGTTCCAAACATAATCTCTAATAAAATATTTTAACCTATTAAAGGGAACACCACACAGAAGAGAAAAATGAGAAGATTTACCAACACCCCAACAAATGGGGAAATACATGTACGGCAGTGTAAGTTAAACACAAACAGTGTGTAAGGTAACACAAGAAGTGTGCACCAGTCTGTTCTTGTGTGTGAAGAAGGGGGCGCGGTCTCCCCACCAACAACTCTTACCCCAGGGTACCATGGGAGCAGAAAGAAGGTAAAGGCTTATCTGTCTACGCAGTCTACCATTCGGTTAGGCTTTTCTCGAGACAGTCACGCCAGGTGGCCCAGACTGGCCTCGAACTCAGTGACCCTCCTGCCCCAACCTACCACCACACTGGGCTTCACTAGGTTTTTAAAAAATGGTACATTCGGTATTGTTACACTGATCTTCCAAATAAATAACCACAACATTTCAAAGCACTAGAGAAAAACCCCGCTTTGGATCACTCTAACGATAAGGTTCTAAACATATGCATGTAGGTTTGTCAACATTCACATGTATTTTCCCATAGGAACGTACATCTTTGCATCTGCTTACTGTACTCAGACATGTTATCGGGTCGTATGGACCGCAGAAACTTGATATACTCGTCACTGTGGTATTTTGTCATTTCTTCAGCAGTGGCTTTGTGGGGCCTCTGTAAAGAAAACCCAAGTTACGAGGCTGCATTGCAACTATCAGATATCGGTCCCTTAAAAGAACGAGGTCCCCTAGAATAAAGTAAATTCCAAAGCTAATCCAATGTGCGTGCATTTTTTGTGTTTTAGGGAAAAGTGATCAATACCAAAACCAGCTCCTTTAAAAAGGTGAGACAGGGTTATTACCAACCGTGAATTAACCGTGCTAACCCTAAGTCACGGCATGTCAAAGCCATGTTTGCAGAATCTTTCTTCTCTCTTACACATAAACTTCCTGCTCTGATTTCACTCACGGCTCCCCGGAAGGAGGTGCACTCTGGACCCATCTTCGCTCACCTTCTCTTCCCTCTTCCTTTGCGTATTCTAACTCCCCTCTTCTGAAGAGCTTAATTTCACTTATGACATACTTCCCTAAGGCTTCCAGACTGATACTCTTTTCCAAACCCCCTTTCTTCTCTAAATGTCTACATCTAAAAGAAAATAACTCACTTAAAATTGTCAGAACTGCTTTCTTCTCTCCCTAAGTACATTAGGAATTATTCTTTATTTATCTGTCATTATCTACAAAAACATGTAAGGCAGCTGTCGTATCTTATAACAATTAAAAAAGACAGAGTAGGGAAGGTATTGCTTATACGTTCCATATTCTCTGAAGAGAAGTTTTCTTCCAACCTTTTCATCTGGTAAACGCCCTCCTCAAAGATGAATAATAAAGTTTCACAATACTAGTTTAAAAGAAAGCACTAACTGTTCACCAGAAGGTATACTTACATATATTTCCATTTTTCTGTATAAACCATAATTTAACAGCAAGTTATGAGTCATGCGGATTCTGTGTGGTTTCATGGGATGACCTTGCCCATAATAGTAATTTCCAATATCACCTAAAATGGAAAACATACAAAGTAATACAGAAAAGTCATCAACTATTTGAGTTCTCATCCAACACCAGGAGAGAGTCATCACTTAAAGTTAACAATTTTAACAATTTCAGAACTGTTCTGCAGCTTTCAATCTATATTAAAAGGCCAAAGAGATACAATGCACCTTTTACATACCGATGACTCTTATTACATTATTTTTATGTGTAGATTAAAATATCGACATGTAATTTCACAACTTTTCCTTCAGTTTTTTAACCTTTAGAGTTATACCTTTAGTAATTTCTAGCAAATTTTCAGATGCGTAAGGGAAATTTTCTGTGCCTGCATCTTTAAGTGCAACTTAGAATTTTTTCAGCAACTACTGCTCCTAGAATAAAGTACTAAGTCCTTCACAGTTAGCACTGCGGAGGCTGGGAGTGCTCTGAGTCCAGGTCACACGCTGTCCAAGATGACCCAGTGACTGAGATCTGCGTGCTGAGAAAGTGCACCTCTGTCCTAGGTCACACGCGTGACATTCCTCATGGTGATAAGGGGATGCTCACACTTCACAACTAAGGCTGAAATTCCTGGCCATCTTTTAAAATAACAAATTCCTCCGTGTAACACTTCCACCCAAGATCTCAAAATAAGCCAAACCAAATTCACATTTTCACCAACCAAATTCCAGTACTTCTAAGGTAAAGTTCTGATGCTTACTATGAAAAGTAACATAGGAAAGTCTCTTAGTTTTCCTAATGTGATACACACATTTATTAAACTAGAAGTTACTTTACTACTGATCCTAAAGCTTAAACAATTTCCAGAATCAGCTAGTCAAGCTGATTTTAATGGCTTAAAGTCTATCATTTCAATAGATTTATACAATAAAAACTAGGATAAAAATGCCATTTATCCACCTTCAAGATTAATAAATCTTTCAAGACTTTCCCTCTGGTTTAGCAATCAAACGCCTCCAATTTTTTTTTTCTTTTTTTTGGTTCCAAGGATCGACCCCACTGCCTTGTGTTTGCCAGGCAGGTGCTAACCCCACTGAGCTAAATCCCCGGCCCCTCCCTCCCAGTTCTGTACGTCTGACGGTAGTCCAGGTTGAACATTCACTTTAATATGCTTCTATGTCTAGAGGTCGCACGGCAGCCTCATGGGCTCACAGGGGCTTCTCAGAGCTGCCTGGATCCATAAGAGCCCTTCTGCAAACAATCTACACAAGGCCATTAGAAAGACCACCTTTTCAAGGCAGGTTAGGGTTACTAAACAAAAATGCAGAAAAGCCACAAAGCAGGGCTCTGGTGCTATGCAATATTCGTTTGTATTTATCATAACTGAAAAACTATAAATGCAAAAAACAAACTATCTGTCAAAGAGGCTCAGTCATAAGGCTCTGCCTCAGTTCTTTAAAAGGGGCTTGTTCTTACTGCCAGACTGTTAGGTAAGGAAAACCTACTTATTAGACTTACAAAGTGTCACATACCGAAATTAATGTAAACAATATTATTTTTAAGTTATCACTATGAAGAAAGATCATTAGAGTAAGAATAGTCTGGTTTCACTTCCATCTGTTTCTGTGTAAGGGTTACCACGATGGAACATCTCTGGTATCCACCACGTCTCAAAATCGCTTTAATCACAGGCACATGGAGAATTCAGTGAAAGCCACAGCTTCCAATATAAAAAGGCAGGGGGAAAAGCAGTGTTTAGCATTTACCAAAGGTGCTATTCCAAGCAGTTCACATGCATTACTTTTTAATCTTGTCAACAACTCTATACTGTAGACATCATTACTATTGTTCCTGTTTATAATCCCAGAGATAGGTGAGATGCAAACTGGTCAGGTGGCAATGCCAAAGTCACACAGCTGGCAAATAAAAGGGCTCCCCTCAAACCTAGCAGGGACACACGAGGGTCGGTGCTTGTTATGGATTAAAAACTGGTAGTCAACTTAACGCCAGCTGAATTAAATCAGCATGGTGCTGAGCGTAGCCGGTCCACCTAAGGAAAGCTGCCAGCATAAATAGAGGCGTGGAGAAGAGAGGCAGAGGGGGAAAAGCCTTGAGGCATTAAGGATTCTCCTAAGTGTTGCTGTTTGAGTCGTTAGGTTCTCCTGGAGAAGCTCTGGTCCTCACATCGAGCACTGCTTCCTGGCTCTGGAGAGGAAGACGTGTGCCGCTTGGACTCCAGGATGAACTCGTCACACTGGCTTCCTGGCATGTACTCGACTGTGCTTGTCATCGGAGGAACTCGGGGCCTCCATGTCGCTGTGGATGGCTGTGGTGCTTTTCCAGACAGCCCTGGTGTTTATTACTAGTGTGACTTCTCGGCTCCAGCATAGAACCCTCAACCTACCAGCACAGCTCCTTCACCCTGCTGGCATAGACTTTCTAGCTTCCACCACTGACCTTTGGGCCTTCCCAGCATGGATCCGTAAGAGACTGGCGTGAGTCCTTCTTATGGGCTCTAGACCTCCAGCTGGACTCGTGGGAGGCATTGTCATGAGCTCTGGGTTTTCATCTGGACTCATGTGGGACATTGCTGTGGGATCCAGGCCCTTGGCTAAATATTCTATGTCTTCAGTGATGCAGACAGGTTTCCTGCACTTTTCTTTTGTTAACTCTGGGTGACCATCATAAAACAAGTATTATAAATTCCTGTCCTGATTTTAATTGTTCTCCTCACAACCCCTGACTATAACAATGCTCTTCTAAGTAGTAGACAATGGAAAAGTGCTAACACTTATAGTCAGGATAAAGCAAACGGAGGAGCAAGGGTAACAAGAAAACAACAGAACATGGAATATAAATGTTTTATCACAGCTTAAAGAAAACAAGCAAAATAAATAAGTGACTTAATTCATCAAAGTAACCCACTTGTTACAAAAGGGACCCTCAAATATTAATATACATAGCTTTCAGTACCTAGCCACAATTTAGAGACCCTAGTCCCACCGAAAATACACGTACAGACACTAAATGGCACATGTCCGACAGTTTAGGACTATCACGGGAATGCCGCCACAATGCAAGTGAATTATGAAAGAATCTTTTAAAACTTCTTGCTGAATGCCGTACTCATTCTCTAGGTATCTCTTTGTAGGAATTTACGGAGTAAGATAAAATGTCTTTCCTGAGTTCTATGAACCTCGGTTCACATTCACTTATGTGATCAGTAATGGAATTGGGGCATTTTAAATTTTACCCAATTTTCACCAAAGTACTAAGTGAAAATTCAGAAAAACTGGCTCAAAATCATTTCTCAAACACAGCAAACTTTTAGTTGCCAATGTGAAATTATGATGATGGACTCATATGCAGCATATTAGTAATTGCTCACAGTAAGCACCAATCTCTCTCCACGGCTCTTGGAATCAGGTTATGCTTCAAATTTTGAGATTCGGATCTTGTTAAAGACAACTATGTTATATAAACTGTGCTGTATTAATTGAGGTTATGTTTTTGAGTTACAAAAAAGTCTAATTTTCCTATCATTCTGGATTCGGCACTGTGAAATGTACCTCTACCCTTGAAGAGAAGCAGACTGTAAAACAAAGATTCAAGAAAAGACAGGAAAAAAGTGTGAAAACGTTGCTGTGTTAGTCTACTGTTAGCTTTTAGCACAGACGGTTCGTTCTTCCCCTTACACTGAGTCTGGGTTTCTGTTACACCACGTCCCTGGATTCTACTTTTATCCCAGTTCCACTTTGTTGCCATCTTTTTAATCCTAGGGTTTTCTCAAGTTCATTCATCATTTAATGGATCCAGAGCCTACTACGTGTCAATATTCACGCAATATTCACGGTGCCTGGGTGCACAGTGACAGCTGTGCCCCAAATTTCTCAGCCCTGAGTCCAGATCTTTTTGTATGCCTTGTACAGCCTCAGCACTGTATTTTAGCAGCTACTGTGTAAGTGCAGGAATCTGAAGTTTCTGTAACCAGGATCTTCCTGCTGTGTTCTAGGGTCTCGGAGGAAACTTTTCATCCTAACCAAATAAAAATTTCGAATATAAGTGTTCACAACAAACTTTTCAGTCTTCACAATCTAAGCAAATCGTACCAAAACCCACTGTAACTGCTCAATGCACAAATTCAGGAATCATCCTCTACTCTTTAACAAACTTCTCCAGCCCCATTTTCATTTCCAGTGCAATCAGTTCCATTGATTTTATTCTCCAAATAGCTCTCCAATGTTTTTATTTCTATCCAAAACGCAACCAACACACTTCACGTGAGCAGGACACGGTAGTGCACACCTGTCATCCCAGCACTCTGGAGGCTGAAGCAGGAGGATCACTGCAAGTTTAAGGCCAGCCTGGGCTACACAGGGAGTTCAAGGCCAGCCTGAACTACACAGTGATTCTGGCTTGGACAATACTGTCTAGAGAACCTGCCCGCAAGAAAGGGAGGGGAAAAAAAAAAAAAGAGAAAAAGAAAAAAGAAAAGGCCTGAAGAGGGTAGAGTTCTATGCAAAGGCCCTGGGTTAAATCCCGTTTTTTTTTAAAAAGTAGACAATAACCTCTTATCACAAAGTCATGTATGGTATCGCCCTTTACTGTGTGGCTCCACACACCGCAGATTTCCCCGTCTTCTTCTTGGCTTGCTTTTCCTTGGAATGTCAAGCTCTAACTACCTGACCACTGCAGACCCAAATATCTTCCTAGGAAACTCTTTGTAAGATTAGTCCACTCTCCAGGCCTCCCCTTCTTGGGTGATTCCCTATCAAACATCACCTTCTCTAGGACACAAGCTTTCATTTCCTTAAGTGGCCTTTGTCTATCTGTCACACAGTAGAACTTTAAACCCATTTGCTATTTCTGAACCTAAAGTGCCCTCATCAAGCACCTGAAATTGAGTTACTACCCAGAACACCCTCAGACTTGAGCTTTTTACAAGTTCCCATCTCATCCACAGTTCTATTAGCATCCTTTAATTCACCTCCCCAAGGTCAACTGTTTCACGGATCTCTCAACATTTTAAGGTTATTTCTAAGGTAAAGAACAATTTACTAACACTGTTTGTTACAGCAGCAGCAATTCTATGAAAAGGAAGGAATGAGAATCTTAACATTCCAGGTTTTGATCTCTTCTAGGACGTTAAAACGAAAGTCAAGGTAGTAAAGGGAAATGGTGACTAGTGTGAATACTCTTATGCCTTCTATCTAGATGTCCCCCCAAAGCCTCGAGCTCTCTGATAGGTGGGATCTTGGGGGTGTGGTACTGAGATGAACGATGTAAAGCAGGGTCCGATTCATTACGCAACGCTAAAATTAAGACTGCCCCACCCAAAGGTGTCTGAATAGGATATACCAGGAAAGAAGAGTGTGGCTACCTGTCATTTTCGACCTGCTGCCTTCTACCTGCCATGAACTGTTTCTCCTCTCTGACGCCCCTCTGCCACGCCACCCTGTCTTGGAGCCAGGCAGCCACGAACTGAAATCTCTACAAACTGAGAGACAAATAAACCTTTCCTCATCTACCTGCGTCAAATATTTTGTCTCACAAACAAGAAACAAGATGCCACCCATCTACAACTCAGAGCAGTTCCAAGAATTACAAAGCAGGCAATATGTAAATGCTGTCTATAAATTAATCATTTATTCATTAATACTTCAAAATTCAAAGTGAGATGCTGGGATGGCGAACATGAAAAAGAGACTCCCTGTCCTCATGAAGCTTATAGTCTAATGGGGAGAGACAAAATTTAAGCCACAGAAATGATACCGAAGAAAACTATCACAGTAATTTAAGGCAATAGTGCAAAGTCTGTGGTAACTTAAAATTCGAACAAAGTGGGAGTGAAGGAGTTGTAAGACATGAGTGATTTAAGCACAGCAAATCTCAGTCTTGGATTTACACCGCAGCGAAGAACTCGCCCAGCTCTATTAAAGGCTACTTAGTAGAAGACACGGCACTGTTTCGATTATGCATAAAATACACTCTGCGTAAATACAGCCCACTGTGTTGTGTACCTCGTGAACACTAGATGTGACTTCCTCAAGCTAATCAGAGCGAAGCACAATCCACATTTCTCACTAACATTTTAAAAGGTGAGCACTGCCATTAGAGCCAAACAGAGCTAGGCTCGTTAATTACATTTAGGTGGAGAAACATCACTCCAGGACTGCCTGTTTTACAAACGATTCATCTTCCAGGGTCTAAAGGGATGACCATGATTTAGAATGTTACCTCTGGAAACTCTGCAATCACAGAGTCAGCAGTCCCAGTCAGGTAAGTAAGAAATTATGCTTTTCCCCCCAAACCTTTAAGGATAACTGCATTTTCACTGCCAGGAGGCTCACCTGAGACCAGCATTTCAGTGATCTAAGGGCACAGTAAGACTAAGGAATCGAGAAAATACATTTGGAAGATCTTTTCCTTGGGAAGAACACAGACTCGGTTGCAAACATTCTGAGATGCCAACAGGCTCAGTGCCCCTAGTCCCAAAATGCCCAAAGGTAAGACGACTACTATTACTTCATTCCCTTCCTTTTTTCTCTCTTCTGTACTCTTCACCAACAAATTAAAACCAGCCAGCTGAGGCCAGCAGATTATTCAGGCTCTTTTACCACTGCCATGACCCACTCCTTAAGTCAGTTGCCCTGCACGCAGGAAAGTCTCACAGTTCTTTGGTTGGAGTGTCACTTTACTAGCATCTTCTTTTGCTGTTTAAGGAAAACAAGAGTCACAAGTGACCAGATAACTCACCAGAGATTGCCAAGCAGCCAATTCTAGCTGACCATCAGGTAAAGCAGCTACAATGTCATGGCAAAACCACAGGACTCTGCAGTACCCTATCCCTTGAACCAGTGCCCTCTTCTCAACAAAGGCTCATCCCCCGTAGGCCCAGAAACGAGTATCTGCTTAGAAACCGTTCCAGGGGTCCTCCTGGTCCTCAGGCTCGACCTTGGACAAGTTACAGGCAGCTCATTCCGTCAGAGTCCATCACTGCCAACGAGGGACGCTTTCCCTTGTGTAAAACCCCTCCCCTTCACACCCAGCTTGACAAGAACTCAAACTTCAGAAACAAGATAATTTTTACACTCAGTTATACACTGGGCTACTTCCTTTGCAATTCGACTTAAAAAAAAAAAAAAAACAGGCAAGGGTTTGCCAGTAACAGAAAATACACCACACAATTTGTGTAGGAACTGAACGTTCTTCCATTCTCCACCCCTTCAAGATGGGATAATTTCTGATTTCCATAACACGAACACGGTTCTCTCAAAAACTATTTTCGAAACATTTCTGTTTTATCCTAACTCTCTGTGAGATTGTAAGTTTTTCCAGCAAATGCCACACAATGACTATTCAGGACAGGCTTTAAAGAATTAAACCTGGCCAAATGCAGAGACAGCACAGTCATTTTTAAGGCAAAGACGAAGTCCACAAAGCTTTTCTGTATCTTGAAGACATTGCGATTTCAATGTATCAAAAGTTTCACACTGTTTCTTACAAGCCAGGCCTTTCGGGTCACTGAGATTAGCTGTTGTCTGGTAAATTTTCTTATTTCAACTCTGAAGAGTAAAATAGTGAAGTCTGTGAAATGTGTGAAACACGTTACTACTCTACTGTAACTCAGGATAGAAGATCCACAGCTCCATGAACTACCTTTTTAAATTCACTGCAATGTGCGCCGCGCTTACCTGTTTCGAGTTATTTAGTCAGTGCTTGCCCACTTACTTCTCAAACTTTGCCTACACCAGGATTCCCACACCTAGCCCCTGCCTTCAAGAGCAAGAGGACAGGGCTCTCCAAACCTCCAGAGCAGGCAGGGTGCACTTCCTGATCGAACAAAGAGCCACAAAGAAGTGGGTGGGAACCACCTCCCACCGCCGCGGGCCGGGGCGCATCCCGCAGCCCCCCGGGTCTGGATCTCCAGCACCGCCGGGGACCCGCGGCTCGCTGCATGTTTCCCGCCGCCTCCACTCACTTCCCTCCAGAGCAACCCACCTCGAACCTGCAAAACCCTAACCTTTCCGGAGGAAGTGCAGCCCCTCCACGGGGATCTGCGAAAGTGGCGCCCTAAGAGCCCGGCGCACAAAGGGGAGGGTCGGACCAAAGCCCCGGGAGACGCCGGGCGGGAGGTGCCCCGCGCCAACCCCGGAGAGGGGTCCCCGGGCGCGGCGGGAGGCCGAGGCGGCGGCCGCTCCCCCGGGACCCCGGGGACTGAGGGGCGCAGGGGTGGCGGGGGAGGGGCGGGGGAGGCGGAGCCCTCACGGCACCGCTTTGTGTCGTCCGGCCGGGCAGGGGTTCCGCGCGGCAAGGACTGGGACGGGGGCGCGAGGGCCCGGCGGGGACCCCGCTGCGGGCCGGGGCCCGGGCCGGGCCGGGGCGGCCGCCGTGGGGTCCGGAGCGGGGCGCGCCCCGCAGTAGGCCGCAGGCCCGCGGGTCCCGCACGGGGGTGGCGGAGGGCGCGGCCCGGCCCCGGCTCACCGTCATAGTAGTAGCAGACTTTCTTCTTGCCGCCTCCCTGACTGTACGCCATGGGCTCCGGGCCGCCGCCGCCGCCGCCGCCTCCCGGCTCCTCCTCTCGCCGCCGCCGCTGCTGCTGCTGCCGCCGCCTCCGTGGCCGCCGCGGCTCGGCGGGAAGAGAAAGGAGCTGGCGGGCAGGTGTGGGGGTGCTCCCGCACAGGAGGGCAGGCAGAGCGCGGGAGAGCACCGGGAGGGCGCCGGGAGGGCTCGGGACGCCCGGCCGAGGGCCCGAGAGCGCGGAACTGGGGGCGGCAGCGCCGACTCGCGACACTGGCAGGGGGAGGGGGCGGTCGAGGCACCTCCGGCGGCGGAGGGAGGCGGGCGCGTCCACTGCGCCTTCGCGGGGGGGGCCGGCGCATGGCTGCGGAAAGCGGCCGCTGCCGGCCCGGGATAGCGCTCCATCCAGGGCTGAATGATGTGCAGAACGCGGCTGCAAGCTCAGTCTTGAAAAAAGAAGAACAGACAAGCACTCTTTCAGCTAGTAGAGCTGGAGAGTGCAGAGCCGGGTTTATGTCTCCCCCTCCCGTGTGCGCATAGTGGTTGCGCCTACCCCGGGCCTGCGCAGTGGGCACCGCCTCTGCCCCGGCCGCGGCTGTCTGGACCCCTCCACGCGTCCCCCCCGCCCTCCCCCACTGTCGCGAAGCTCGGGCCCGAGGCCGCCACGTGCCGCGACCCGCGGCGCCGCAGCCCGCGCTTCCTGTGCCCTGGGGCTTGAGGAGCCTCGGGGCTGCAGCCGCTGCCCCAGAGCCGTCGGATTTTCTCATTTATTCATTTATTTTTCTTTTTTGTTTTTCTGATAATTACTATGAGTGGCTGATTTACAGAGACGCTAGGCAAGAGTGCATGGCCTGAGTTTGAATAAACATTTATAAAAGTCACTTAGGTATGAGGCGCTACTTCAAGCGTTCGCACGTATAATACATTTCATTGATGTCTACAGTAAATTCTTAGTCTTCCAGCAATGCTATTCCTAGTCCTTCTTTATAGGTGGGTGGGGACGGATTGAGGAACTTGGTCCCCTGGATGCTAATGTAAGCGGGGAGGAGTTTGAGCTTTCTGGAAGGCTCCAATGCTGACTGGAGGGTTGGAACGAAAATCTAAAGACTTGTGAAGCTTTGGGAAGTTTGAGATACTCTGCGTCCTTGTGTTCAGTAATTGTACATTTATCTACTCAGCCTAAGCCTGCAACCCTGCAGGTAAAGGGTGGAGGCTGACAGTCTGCAGTAACCCTTTTATTCCAGGCCCCATGCACAAATTTCTCTCCTTGTCTCTCTCTCACACACACATCCAGGCCATATTGGGCCACTTGCCAAAAATATTATTTTTCTGTTTGGCTTCCGAATCCCAAGAACATTTATGGCTCAAGCAACTGTTTTTGCTAGATTCCACCTCAAGAGATGTAGGGTAAGTCAAGAGTATGCAATATTGCTCTTCCCCCATGCCTGTAGCTTTACAAGACCCCGGTGACCGATGGAGTTCATTTGGGAAGAACAGTGGGAGAAACTTTGGCTTAGAGGGAGAAGTTAATTATACGGTGTTGAGTTTTCTATGTTTTGTTCTATCACCCTAGAAGCTTCTAGAAACAGAATTAAGTTAATTTCTTTGCTGAAGCCAGCAAGGTGAAATCTGAAACGAAACTTGCTACCTTCAGGAAGATGCCAGTGTACCTTCTTTACCAGTCTGTTTTGTGTGCCTTTCAAATGATGGTAATGTCGTAGGCTCCTTTATCTCGGCTGTTTGTTATAGGTGCCATAACTTGTGTGAATGTCTCCTAGTTTCATGAGTGACTTCTGGCTAGTCACCTAAGCTTTTCTCTCTCTCTCTCCCTCTCTGTCTCTCTCTTTCTCTCTCTTGCTCTCTTCTTTTCTTTTTTTGGTTTAAATTGACTGATCCAAAGGTGGGATGTGGTGGCACACTCAGCACTCCAGAAGCTGAGGCAGGAGGATTGCTGCAAGCTGGAGATCACTCAGGCCTACAAAGTGAGTTTCAGGCCAGCCTGGACTTCATGATGAACCTCTGTCTCAAAAAGAGAAAGAAGAAAGAAACTATGAAGAAGAAAAAATAGACTTGTGCTGTACAACGAGATAGTTACTTGAAAAGGAATTTCTCATATGAATAGTGAGGGAAATTATAATTATTATTGAGAGAAATTTCTCAATAAGAAAATTAATTTGGAATGGTTTCTCAACTATATAGGAGATTTGTATGATTAATTTTAATAATAATAATTACAGTATATTGGTGTTTGTATCAATAGCATGTATCTTTGAACTTCTAAGAAGAGCCTGGGTTTATCTTTTGATTAGTTGAGAAACTGTTTACAGTTTTTTTTGTTTGCTTGTTTGTTTGGTACTGGGGATCAAACTCATGACCTCATACTTTCCAGGCAGGTGCCTATACCACCAAGCCAAATCCCTGGCCCCTTTTACAGTATTTTTTTATTTAACAATTTTAAACCTATAGAAACAAATGTCTACCCTTAGAATCTGGCTTTGGAGAAGGAAGGAGTTAATTTACCCTCTGACAATAGCTGGCTATAAGAATTATGTCTTCACCATGTTTAAAGAATTTAGGTTGAACTGGACATGGTTGTACACATCTGTAATTCCAGCACTCAGGAGCCTGAGGCAGGAGGACTTCTGTGAGTTCAAAGTCAACCTGGGCTACACAAAGGGACCTTGTCTCAAAAAAAAAAAAAAAAAAAAAAACGACCATCACCACCAAAATAATTTTAGGTTATCAGAGCTGAAAGTAGAGTCAATGTAACTGTTAGGTCTGTGGGTGAACTTGATCCATAGCAGATTAATAAAATACACCCTAGGCTGTGTCTGGTAGGTCATGGGGGGCAAGGTCTTGGCTACTGTCTTGCTTACTTTTCTCTCCTTGCTGAGATGAAGTACCCAGCATGCAAAGTTAAGGAAGGGAAGGTTTATTTAGCTCATAGTTTGTGGAAGTTTCATTCCCTGATCAGCTAGCTCCAAGGCAGGGTGGCATGGCAGAGAGGCAACAGTTCAAGGTGGTAAAAGCAGCAAGAGCAAAAAGGGGGGCAGGTAAGAACAAGCCTTTTTTCCTCCCTTAGGTTGTAAACAGGCTACCCTCTCTGGGAGGTGGGCAGGTGGAGCACTCACACCACCTCTGTGCCCTCTTGTACAGGCTGAGGGTGTTTACAAACCTGGCTCCCTGCTGAGTCACTTAAACTTCTAAACTACTCAAGCTGACGCAGTGTATCAATCATTACAATCCACGCCTTGTCAATTTGGAAACCAGACACATTTTTTAAAACTGATTTCCAGATACAAAGACATGCATGTTTTTATCATTTCATAATTTGCAGACTACAACGCAGATTTTACAATCCTCATGAACTGGTATTAAGCCTATCAACATGATATTACATTAGAACCATAGCATTCCACTGTGGCCCCCCTAAGATTCATATACATCCCTTTATGCAAAAGACATTTTCAAGAGTTTCAAGAATAACAATTTTAGCATTGAGGAAAGGTCCAAGTCCCAAGGCTCCTTGGAGATGTAAGGCAAAATCCTAGCTGAAAGTACCTATATGAAGGAAAACAAAGCTAAACACTTGAGCGTTCAATGCCACAAGATACACATTTTCATCCCAAAAACTACAGATAGGGGAGCTGGGTGTGGTGGTGCATGCCTGTAATCCCAGCTCTTGGGAGGCTGAGGCAGGAGGATCGTTGCAAGTTCCAGACCAGCCTGGGCTACAAATGAGCTCAACAACAGCCTGAACTGCATGGTAAGGCCCTGTCTCAAAAAGACACACACACAAAAAAATGCATATGAGAATACAAAGGATTGGGACCAAAGCAAGACCAAAATCCAGCAGGGCACACATAAAGTCCTATGGCTCCGTGTCCAGCATCTGAGGCATTCTGTGGCGCATTATGAGCTCCAAAGAGGTTGTGTGGCTCCACCCTTACAGCACTTTCAGTGGTTGAGGCTCCCTCAGCTTCTCCCTGAGGCTGCTTTGTTCCCTCCTTGCAGGTTTCCTTAGATGAGCCACGTTCCCAGCTTTTCCAAAATCCTGAGGTCTCCACTGCACCTTCAGCTTCACAATCTCAGCTTCACACACTCCTCTCGCACACTGCCTGGCCTCCCAGGCCTTCTGGAGTTGGGGGCGGAAGCCATTTTAACCCCATGACTCTTGCATTCCACATGCACCTAAAACAAGCACTACTTGGATGATGCCAAGGTCTGCTGCCAACCAACTGGCACAGTAGCTAGGCTTTCCTCTCTCTTGGCTACAGGGGCCAAGAGCCTGGATTGCTGGGCACTCTGAATGCAATTTTGAGGAAAAATTCTCTATGCTGATGCCACTCTGGAACCTGGCACAGCTGCCATCATTTTGGAACATACTATGGTTGCTGCTTTCTCCTCACAGCAATCAATGTCTTTCACTTTACAGTTTTGAGGCTGCAAAGATCCAAGACTTGCTGCTTCTTGTGGTGACCATCCTTTGTGTTCTCCTGTTCCCGCTCAGCAATTGTAACCTCTTCATCTCTATCTTTGTAGTCCACAGCTTTATTAGAACTTCCTTTCTGACCAAACTCATACGTTAAATCATCTTGTTGAACTCTTTGCTCTTGATTCTCAATAAAAGCCTCCAACAATAGCCATGCCACAGGCGCCAGATTTGACGGCCTTGAAATTTCTTCTGCCAGATTAGTTGGTTTGCCACCCTTAATCTCAGGCTCAGGCAAAGTCTCTGGACAGGAGCAGACTGCCAACAAACTTTTTGCCAAGCCATTACATACATCCTCTGGAGGCTAGCAGCCAATGCAGTCCTTCTTCCCAGCAGAAACTTCCCAAGCCTGGACTTTACTGGTAGGATTTCTCTCTGTCTTCTGAACTCTGACCAACCTAAGATGTTCCAGTGCTACTCTTTTAGGGGGCATCTCTGAACCTCCCCAAACTCTTCCTACAATGATTCCTAAAGGCTCTTGAACCCCATGGCCAGGTACAGTCACAGCAACAACCCCACTCCTCTGTCTTGGTTACTTTTCTCTCATTGCTGAGACAAAATACTTGACACCTAAAGTTAGGGGAGGAAAGGTTTATTTAGCACTGATGAAAGTTTGTGGACGTTTCGGTCCATAATCAGCCAGCTCCCAGGCAGGTTGGCATGGCCCAGGGCACACACTTCCAGGTGGTAGAAGGCAACCAAAGCAACAAGATCAGAAAAGGAGGGAGCTAAGAGCAAGCCTCTTCTCCCTTCTATTGTAAGCAGACCATCCCCTCCCCAGGGCAGTGTAGCACTCACACCAGCTCTGTGCCCTCTTCTTGCACAGGCTGAGAATGTTGGCAAAGTGAGGCTCCTGGCTCCCTGCTGAGAGGCTTAAACTTCTAAACTTCTCAAGTTGACACAAGGTGTCAACCATTACAGGCAGCACCTGAGGTCCTGAACCTACTTATGTCTGGCCCTGCTCCCCTGCCTCTCTTGCTGGTTGGCATCCATTGAGCGGTTTTGCTCTGCTCTGCACTTCTGCAGTGTCTTGCCTAGCTGGGAGCCAGCTGGCCAGAAACTGACCTTTCCAAACTGTGAGCCAAAGGAAACCTCTTCTTTTTACAATTGTAAAGGTAGAGTATTAAGGTTCAGTGTTGAGAATGCTAAGGCGGACAGATACTAAAACCCATTAACAAGCTCCAAACATCATTTACTGTATTGAAACAATCTTACTGAAACTTTTCATAGCAAGATTTAGAAAACATGCAATAGAATAAAGCAAGTTGGAACCCTGTGTGGTGACAAGGAGGGAATTGAAAATAGGGGCTTTACAATACCTTGCCTTGAGCTATTTTTCCTGTTTCTGTTCTGTCCATGGAAACATTCCTTGGAGCCAACCAGTAAGCAGCCTTCCGCCCTGGGAAGTGACTGTGGTCTGGGGAGCCACGGCCACCCCAGGACGGGAAACAAGAAGCAAGAGCGTTTCCTGAGATTCCGCGCCATGCTGGAACTTAGGGCGCCGAGTCAACCAGTAAGCAGCCTGCTGCCTACGGGGGCGCAGGCTTCGAATCAAACATACCACACCCCCCACCCCACACCCCAGTTAACAATTGGGATCCAGGGATCTGGATATCTCTTAGGAGGTGAAAGTCAGGGGAGCTTCCTTCTACTATCTCTGAAGGCAGATATTTTTATCGCCATTTTGCTTTGTCCTGATTAACGGTGTTGCTCTTTTCAATACTCTGTGTTGATGTGTTCTATAATGTTGTGTATTTCTTTGATTTTGCTGAACCTAGTAGAAGAACAACTATTGTGAAGACGAGATATACAATGTTGCCTGTTACTGTTGTCCTGGTGACCTGCTTTGATGTTCTGTGCCAATTTCACTCTACTGTCTCAATTGGCTTTATTCCATCCTGTTTTTTTGTAACTGTTTGCAGCCTCACTGTGTGTTCACTTTGTATGCCTTAATTTTGTAACATGAACAGCTATTTCTGGGAGGACAGTATATGGTTTGTCAACTAATGATTTATGTTTTTTTTTTTTGAGGTTTTGTATTGTTTCTACCCTTTTTTTTCTGTATTGCTTTTTTTTCCTCTTTAAATAAAATTTAAAAAAAATAAAAAAAATTTAAAAAAAGAAACATTCCTTTTCAATGTGAAGATGTTTACGACTCTGAGATTATTCAATGAAGTGAGATATTAAATATACACAGACTAGGACCAATACTCTTTAGGAACTGCCTTGGTTTATGCCAAAAGTTAAAGTTAGTTGACAACTGCAGCTGATAGGACAAATTTTAGTGGCTAAAGAAGAATTATTCATATAGACTAGTTTTTACTCTAGGAGAATTTAGGATTTTTGATGCTAAGTTTTATGTAGTAATTCCTCAAGGTGGTACAAAACCTAGAGAACAGATTCAAGCTGAATTGTGGTCTTGTAACTCTGATGCCCATTTTTACACAATCCTATACTATATCTCATAATTCCAAAGAATGACACCAAACAATGCAATATTATAGTTGTATTTTTTTATTTTTAGGAGAGTAAAACTGAACAGTACAAAGCAGAATAAAGCCCATCAAAACAAAGCAGTGAAGGTGGTACTTAACTTCAAAACAGGACAATAGGTTATCAACAGTGGCTTCCATAATATATCTTGTTGTCTTTACAATAGTTGTCCACTTCCTCTGACATAGTAAAATTGAATAAAACAAAACAATAAAACCAATCAAAACCGCATCGAATAAAACAAAACAATAAATCGGAACAAAACAAAACAGTGAGAGTAATACTGGATTTCAAAAGCAAGACAGAAGGACTCCTCCCATATGCCATATTGCATACTGTCATCTTCCTAATAGATGCTCAGACTATCAGCCTTAATCCTGCAAAGTCAATCAGACAGTACAAGCATTTAGCTGTTGTTGTATCAATTCCACCTGTCCTCCGAACCAGCCGGTTGCTTACAGCGTGTGTGTGTATGTGTGTGTGTGTGTTGGTGGTGGTGTCATCTTGATTCTTAGCCTGTCTGCTGGTTGCCTTCTCTCTTCCCGGGCCCTCCCTGGTCATTCTTATTAAATTATTAATTCACACTTGGCCCGTGACTTCTGAATCACTTCACTTTGGTATAATTTACCTACTTGCCCAAATTTTCCGAGAAATGTTTACATCCATAATGTGTTAGGGAAATCAACTTGTTGCTCCTAATCACCTTATATATATATATCTTAATCTTCCTCTTTCCTAGCAAAATATTTTCAACCTTCCTTCGAATCTGGTCCTGTCCTTTCTACCTCACCCCAGAGCTGTATAGATATGAAGTACAATACACTTACTGTGATCATGAGCTAGGAAGCCAAAGGATGAAGCCAGTGGAGCAAAAATATAAGGACCTGGGTCTTTGACAACAAAATCATTTTTAGCTGTACCAGACATAGACATTCTGCTACTGGACTTCTGTTTATGTGCAGAAGAAAACAGACACAAAACACACAACACATTTAAATTGCTGTAGTTGGAATTTTGTTGTGTACAACTGAACACAACTTTAATTCAAGCAAAATGAGAATTGGAAGTTAATTCATAAATATAAGTAGCTTCTCTCAATTTGTACTAAGAAACTAAAGGTTACTGTTGGAACATAGTTGTCTCTGTAGATTTTAAACATCTCAACATTGAAGCACTGTCTATTTACTTGTTCCAAAATATCTTTTCAATGATGGTTCACAGTAAACACCCTTGTAACCTACGGAAAATGACTCCCTCTCGAGAAAAGAGGGGACATGCTTATTGCCCATGATAAAAGAGTTAGTTTCCGTAAGTTCAGAGTTCCTTTCTTGTGTTTCAAGTGACATCATAGTCGCTGCATCGTTCATGAAGAACATCTACTCCACCATCAGTTTTGTTGTTGAAAGTTTCCATTTCAGGCTTCTGTCCTGTCAAAGTTTCCCTATCAATACTTCCATCATGGTAAAATGTTGACATCAATACCAGTGTTTTTCCCTCCCACATATGAGTCCAATGTTATACCTTTCTGAAACCCAAAGATCGTACTATGCAATTCACTGTTTTGACATCACGACATTTCACTTGGAATTTCTGCTTTGCTCCTGTATACAGTTCCTGGACTGGTCAATGTGTGCTGTGTTAGCAAATAGAACATCAGCTGGAAACCAGGACACCGATTGTCAAATGTCACATTCCGCTTAGTTTGGGAGATGGGAGCAACAAGTCTGTTTGTAATATCATTTGGTTTATAACTATAGGAATAAGGACCTGATGGCTGAGTTCCAGGATAAATGTCTACACTGAAAACATAGTCTTCGCATTGATAAGGGCATACATTTTACGCCATATTTGGACTCATTGCTTTTCCATAATTCTTTCACATTTCTGTGACCACCACAGAAGACTGTGCTAAGTTCAGCAGACCCATGAATGCTCTCAGTTTAGCTAGCAGGGTGTCATGATAAATACATTCTTGAATATGGCCATAGGTGCAAACCGAACATTTTACTTGCATTTTGGCCCTTATGTATTTCACAGCATCTTGTAGCACTTCTGTTACAATTGCAACATGGAATGGCAGCACTGCTCAATCCCCTCACTGTATTTTCAGACCTACTTTCTCACACTGGATCTGTCCACTTCGTCATGTGGCCATTTTGCAGTATTTCGACGAGTCAAATATGTACTCACCTTGCTGTCACCCTCATCATCTAAATCAAGGAGGTCTGCGTTTCCTGGGTCTGTATCAGATGCCTCTTGCTCCATTTCACTGTCGCAGGAACTTTGGCTCACGTGGCAACAACATCAAAGTCATCGTCATCACCATCGCCATCGCCATCGCCACCCGCCCACAGCACTCTTCTGACATAAACGTGTGTATTTTATTAGAATCGATCTTCATCACACGTGTGTGAGTAATCTGAGGATTCACTTGTGACCTCCTCTGAAACGTGCAAATCTGTTTTTTCATGTGCCATTGTACTGAACTGGGTTACTTCTACCAGAAAAATCAAAGAAAACCTTTTAAAAAAATCCTGGAGTGATATGGGGTCTGTTGGACCCTCTGTGCTGCTCAGGAAAACATATGTGAAATCAGTTAGATGGCCCATAAAGGTGGACCCAAAGCCTGTTTTGACACTTGGATATGTGCGTATTCCTTGCCGATGGTCATAGCACATGGGTAAACACATAGATTGCTTCCGACATCCCTCAAGAAAATGGACTGAGATGGGCAATCAGCTACTGGTACACTGATGTACAAATTTATGGCACAAAAATAAGGAATGGGCCCGCTGAACCGAGGCTTATGTTTTAACTTAGAAACCAAAGGGTTTCCAACATAGTCCTCATTTTCTACAAATAGGGAAACTGAGGCTTCTTATAACTGATAGCATTTATGGAATAAATATTGGGTCCCCAGGCACATGTTTCACTCTGAAATCAGCAGTCTCAGGTGCCTGTCTTGCTGTGAAGCAGCTTCGTCATCCTAACCATTTTTGGACAAAACCAAGAAAAGGACGAGGCACCCGTAGACCATCTGGAAGAAAACTTCATGAGGGACCAGGTTAAAAAGCTGGGGCACTGGAGACAGGAATCTAGGAACATCTCCTTGGATAGCATAAGGGAATATGGAATCTAGTTGGAGCTTTAACTTCCCAAGAAAAGGCAGTTACCTTAGTCATTGTAGAATGATCCATCCCAGGACAACAGAGGAAGTTTAGAAACAAGTCAACCTAAACCACCACAGAATAATAAACCAATATACAGGGACACACACACACACACACACACACACACACAAAATCCCTCAGCAATTGTAATTCTTTGCCCTGTTAGTTCCTTGTGTTCTAGTAGAAGAGATCTTACCAGTGCTTGAGTGGAAGAGGTTGAATGCAGTCAGCAAAGATCAGTGCCCATACTCCTCCCTCCCTCTCTCCTTGCCTTTCTACTTCCTTCCTTCCTCTGGATTGAATCAGGCCTCTAACATGCTAAGCTTATGCTGTGCACATTTCTAAGGTACACCAGGTTCACCAGGAAGATGAAATGGTAGCCGAAGAGGCCCTCTTCCCAGCCAGTACACTCTGTTGGTTGCCCAGGTACCAGTTCCCGTTCCAGTTCCTGTTACTTTTGTTTCTTAGAAATTGCTGGTCACTGTGATGCATATCATAAGAACCAAAGCCCAACTGACTAGCCATTCTGCCTCTGCACTTTGTGCTTGCTTATCCCGTATAAGCCCTAGACACCAGAAATCAGGGCCTGACATTTTGAGGAACAATGGATTCCTAGTCAGTGCCTGTCTGACATTAAATAAATCTGCCTCCAATTCCTGGGTATCATTTGAGTGTGCTTGTCATTGCATCTATCTAGACATGTAAACCAGTTGGCATCTGGAGGTTGTGTGGTGGGTGGCCTTTTTGTCCTGTTTCAGGATCTTAATGAAGAAGGCTTGTTGACTTCCAATCTTTCTGCTCACCACTCCCCATCCTGCTTGCCATCCTGATCACCCCAGAGTCCCCACTGTGTACTTTTGCTTAGGAAACCCCTTTTCTAGGATGCCCCTTCAGCTCCTCTGGATTCTCAAGACAACTGCCTCTTCAAGACTTATCTCAATATTAATTTCTGCAAAGCATTTTGTAATCTGTTCTCTGCCTCTTCTCCTACCCTGCATAAGTCACATGATTTCCCTTGCCCTCTGAACTTGGCTTACGATGGCAAACATCATTCTACTTCACACTATAGCTTTTTGGCTATTTGTCCTGGGCCTTGATTATATTGTACAGTCTGAGGGTAGCAACGAAGGACCCTCCAATATTTGTGCGGGCCTATTTTCGTCCTTGATGCTTCCCCAACTGACTCTTTCCTATGCCCACAGCCATCTCCAACTGAGTTTTTGATTGATCATTATTTATTTGCACACTATCTGCCAGTCAGGTCTGTGGATGTCTTGATGTTAGCAGCATTGATGGGCAACATCTCTGTAACCGCAATGCCCAGCAAATGGAAAGTGAGTTACTCAGTGTATGTTAGATAATATTTCTCATCTTCTCTTTGCGTGACAGTGAAAGGACCTGGTACATGCACAACACACACACACACTTAAATTAACTGCGTCTCATTTAAGAGGCGACGAAAGTGATGCCCAGAGAGAGGTGCCTTGACGTGCAGGGTGGTCAGGCAGCAAGCTTGTGGTAAAATCAGGTTTCTCGATTCCCAGGGAATGTTCATTCTGCACCCTCACTGAGGCTTAGTAGACACATTAATGTCTCCTGGTGGTTCTTGGAAGTCATCCTAGAGAAGTCTGTCTCACCCTTCCTCTTCCTCTTCCTCTTCATCCTGGTAAGCACTATGGCCTGGCGCCATTTGGCAGCCTTAACCGTAGGCTGATCCTCAGCACACCCTGAGCACCGTGGGGCTGGGCTCAGGGCTGGGGAGATACGATGTTCACGACCTTTTCCTTCCCTCCTTCAGGGTTGTTACTTTTGAAGGGGAACCCAATCTTTTTCTAGGTTCTCGTTTGTTGTCTGAGCTCAACCAAGAAGTGGAAGGGCGCAGGAGTCCTAATTACTATCCAGCAACTGTGAAAAGATGTTCTCGGCTTTGCCAGCAGGAAATCTTTAAGGAATACCCCTTGTGTCAGAGGCTTAAGGACGAAAGGGGTCAGGTCAATGGCACTCCACGGCTTTTAGAGGGCTAGGCAATTTCCATCGCAATGCGGTGGTCGCACTACGGTGGCCGCGGAGGGACAATCTTGCTCCGACTCCCGCCCTCCAATAAACAGTTCTTAGGTCATTTTATGCAGCTGTCAGTAATCACCTAGAGAAACTGCCTAATCACTTGGGTGGGAGGTGAGAGCGAGCCCGGCTTCTGTCAACGTGCACCGGTAGCTGAAAGTCCACATTTAAGAAGAAGGTCAAGACGCTGTAAAGCCTCAAAGTGTCCAACTTCTTGATTCAAACGTTTGATTTAGTTCTAATGGTTTTTTTCTCATACACGGGACGGCTCATTCTTCTTCTACATAAAATAACTTGAAAATGTTAATTCCTGTTTTTCAAAAAAGCATCCTTTCTGGACAAAATAAAAGAGAAATCATTGCTAACAGATCCAGTTTAGGTCATTGTGATGACTAGCTTTGTGTGTTAACCTGGTTGGGTGACCGTATAGAAATGTGTGGTTTAAGATTATTCTGGATGATTCTGTGTAATGGTTCCTTTTTAGGTGACAACCTGAGTGGTTCATGAGGAACACGAATATTGTGTACAAACAGAACACATACTATGTAATGGAATGTTCCTCAGCAATTAAAGTGAATGAACCACTGATAAATGCAATAGTCTCGATAATCTCAAAATAATTTACGTTAACAAAAAAGGCTAGGCACTAACAGACTGTATACTATATGATTTTACTTGTCAAAACTCATACCGGAATAAGCTAGTAAGGATAATTTTTTATGTATGTGAATTATTCCTGGCCATATAAATAGCTATCTGCCGCTGAACTGAAATTTGTGGGGCTTTCCTGTGCTAAAACGAATTTCAACTATCAGGACACCACAGAAGATAATGAAGGAAATAACTGAATATATAATTTAATTTGTGTATTTTGCTGAGTTTCTTTTTCTACTGTATTTCCCAGTATTTTAAAATTATTAATTGCAGACAATGAAGATTTTTGTTATTCTTAATGGGAAACTACTCAGCACCTTTGTAATAAAAATTCATCAGAATTTAAATTAAATCATTTTATTCTATTAAAACTATTCTGGAAAATTATTTCCTTTATTACTCACTATTTTCCATTATAATATTTCTAAGCACTAGGTTAGGTAAAGAGCTGAGGCAGGCCTAATCCCTTACTTTTATTTCTTCATTTAATTATTATTACACTAAAATTTTAGGATAATGGGAAATACTTTAAGTAGATTCTCTGAAAGCTAACTTATAAATTGAAGCTTGGTATGTTAAAATTATATTTTAAATCACTTAGATTATAACCATGGTGGAATTTTTTTTATTATAAAAGTGTTTGCCTGTAGTAGTTGGGGTCTAGCAAAATACATTTTTTTTGCTTCTTTTCCTTCTTACTTTCTCCTTCTTTTACTTTCCTATATCTTTTGAAACTACATATACTTGCAAAACTGTTTGCTCACAACATACTAGTGGTCCTAAAATGGATTTTATATGACTTTTGTAAATTTTGTTAAATTCTGACTCCTAGAAATTTGGAGTGCAAATTCTAGAGGGAATTCATGTTGAGTCCTATGTGTAATAAAATCCAGACATTTTTCAAATGTTTAATGACCGCTTTATAGTTTTATGATTAATGTTCATAGTAAACGTGTGAGACCAAAGAACTGTGTTATTAATAAGGCTTGTAACAGAAAGGCACTGGGGTGCCCAACCAGATCAATTTCCTCTTGTACTGTTTCTAGTTTCTAGTTTCTGAAACAACAGTGCTTGCCCTTTAGTGTACATAAAAATTCTCCTGGAACTTATTTAAAATGTCAGTTTCTCAGCCTACCTCTACATTCCTGAATAGACAGTCTGGAATGAAACCAGAGTACCTGCGTTTTAACAAACTTCCCAAAGTGATTCTGATTTAGGTACCTCAGAGTCCATGCACTGAGAAATATTACTAATATTTTGTATTTAAACACTTTTTTTTTCTGGTACTGGGGATCAAACTCATGACCTTGCATTTGCCAGGCAGGTGCTATGCCATTGAGCTGTATCTCTGGCGGAAAACTCTTTTTTTGTAGATCAGCGCAACCTACTAAAATATTGGTCAAAGTTTTCTTAATAACCAATACTTTAGCTCATTTTAAGTAGGTAAGTTAATGCGGCTTGACACCCAACTGTTATGAAACAAGCACCAGACTAAATTAGAATAGATTAGTATTTGAACCAGGGATGAATGCGTAAAACTTTGAGTTGTGTATAATTTTAGTTTTGTTTTGTAAATCGTTTGACAAAAACAAGAACATATAGACAAAAAATTTTAAAACTTACATCCTCCATCTCTTCTCAGCTTTTAATAATTCTGTACATGCAATACTCCTACTTTATGTATTTTATGTTTGAGTTCTAAAATGTTCTCCAAAGTTTCAAGTTCAAAGATGATTGGTCCATCTGATTGCTATACTTATCAAGGGATTGATCTACTCATGAGTTCTTAGCTGACTGTGCTTTGGAAGGTAGAACTTGGTCAGAATAAGTAGGTCACCAGGGGCATGATTTGGAAGTGTGAATTTTTTTCCCTTTGGCTCTTTGGTCTTCTTTCTGAGAGCTATGAGGTGAGCAGATTTCTTCAAGCACGCCATTGCCACATGTTTCCACCTCAGCACAGACTTTGGAGCCAGACAACCTTGGACTTGAGCTCAATGAAACCTCCCCTCCTTTAAATTGTGGTTGTTTTGTATTGTGTCCAGCAACAGGAAAGCTAATACGGGAAACTGGTATTAGGGAAGTGGGTTGATTGTTCTGACTATACCTAACCATGTGCTTTAGAAGACCTTGGAACTGGGTTGTGGGAGGAGTTTGGACAGTTGTGGGCTAAAGAATCTTTAGAATGCAGTAGGCTGAGCTCCATGGATGAGTTGGTAGTTTAGAAGACCAGAATGCTGATAGCAATGTGGACAGGAAAAGACAGGCTGAGGCAGTTTCAGTGGGGAACAAGTACTTCACCAGCAATTGGACAAGAGGCCACACGTATTACACTTTGACATAAATTTTGTCTACATTTTTCCCACGTCCTGAGACTTTGCTGGAGACAGAGATTAAGGGCGGTAGACTGATTGGTCAGTGGAAATTTAAATGCAGCCCAACATTCAGGCTGTGGTAAATACTGCTGGCTACTTTTAGCTATATTTATAGTTAGAATTGGGAAGAAAAACAGAACAGAACATTTTGAACAAATTGAAGTTTATGCCAGAAGGAACCATGTATAAAATTGGATCCAAAGGCAGTGTGGATGCTAACAGATCATTGCTATTTTAAAAAACCAAGTATGTTGCTTAGGAATAAGAAGAAAGGTGACTTGAGGGAAGCTTGGGAATCAGCAAGACCATACTCATTAGTATACATCAGTGTAATGGTTGATACATTGTGTCAATTGGAGGATTAAGAAATTTAGAAGCTTAACAAAGGGACTCAGCAGGGACACCCCGTCTTCTTTGCAAACATCCTGAGTCTGTGCCGGAGGAGGGCATGCAGGTGTGTGGGTGGGTTTCCTGCTTACAGTATAAAGGAGGACAGAAGCTTGCTCCCCACTTTGCTCTTGCTGCTTTTGCTGTCTTCTGCCACCTTGAACTGTTGCCACGACGCCAAGCCACCCAGCCGTGGAGCCAGCTGATTATGCATTGAAACCTCCACAAACTGTGAGCTAAATAAACCTTTCCTTCTTTACTTTTGGGTGGCAAGTATTTTTTTTCTCAGCAACAAGAGGAAAGTGAGCAGGACAACCAGTGGTGGCAAACTTTTCAGAGTTTTCAGCGATGCGAACAGCCTGTTGTGACATGCTTGTCATAGGTTTGCCACCACTGGTGTAAGCCTTCCATTTGAGAAGGTAGTCCTGGGGTCCCTGCTTGAGAAGGCCTCTCTAGTGAATTATTTCCTTGGGAATCATGACATTGCGATCGGCCACTCAGGCACCCAGAAGCTGCTGCTGCCGTGGCCCAAGGGGTCCTGAATGTGGCTCCTGCTGACAGCTCGCCTTGACTTGTCGCCTTGATACTGGCTTTACTGATGAGCAGAAGGCAGGAGTTGTGGAATCAGGGAAGTTTCCATGCAGATTTCAGAGGAAAGCCTGGGAGGCCAGGCAAGGAGCCACTGGGAGGGAGGTGAATGCAGCTGTGTAAAGGAAGCCAAAGGTGCAGTGGAGACACTAGGAATTCGGAGATCCCAGGAATGTGGACTGTCTGCTGAGGAAAGCTACAGGCCATGAGGAGAGCCAGCCTCTGAGAAAGTCCGCGTGGCCTGCAACTAGGACAGTCATAGGATTGGGGCTGCCTACGCCCTCTGGAACTCACACTTTATCACTGTGTGTCCTAAGTGACATACTTGGAACTATACCTGTAGGAATTAACTTTCGCCCTGCTGAATTCAGTCTTGCTTTGATCTGATTCTTTTCTATTCTCCTGTTTCTCCTTCTTGGAATGGTATGCTATGCTACTGTTCTGTGGACTATATAATTTATTTTTGACTTTTACAGGGGTTCACAGATAAAAGTTTGCCCTGAATTGCAGACAAGAATTAGACATGGACTTTTGAGAAATACTAGAACATTGGAGACTTTGGTTAAAGGATTATTACAGTTACCATTGCTTGCAAGATAGGTGGAATTATGACCTCTGGTTTATTTGGGGATTCAGTATGGTTTAAGAAGATGTGTGTGTGTGTGACCAGGTTGTGACAAGGTTGTGATGGTTAAATGATTGTGTCAACTTGACTGGGTCAAGGGCTGCCAAGGGATCAGGGGAGTATACCTCCAGGTGTCTGGTGATTAAGCAGGAATAATCTTGGGCGCCATGCTGGGTCTCTTGACCCTCCCTCTCTGCCATTGTTCCTGTGCTTTGTTTTCCAACTACCGTGAAATACGTAGCTTTGCTAAACTAAACACTTGAGCCATGATATTTCTGCCTTGGAGCTAGCGAACTAGGGAAGGCATCCTCTTCAAAGATGAATCAAATTAGATCTTTCCTCCTTTAAGTTTTGCATGTCAGGTATGTCAGGTATTGTTTGTTTCAAAGGGAAAGCTGACCAGTCATATTATCTTGTAAATTTATAATGTTTTAAATTTGCCTTTCCTCTCTCAATACATGTCCATATAATAAATGCAAAATTATTTCATGAATAAAATACGATTTTAAACCAAATATGGTTAGATTTAAAACAGTTTGGCACTAATAAATAGTGTTTTCTTTAAATCTAATACCATGCATCTTTATGCATTTGTTTCATGTTAACCTTAAAAAGCTTTTGAGGTCTACTTACCTGGGTTTAGGTCCATTGGTGTTATAATACTAGAAAGTATAAATGTCAATGATAGCTTTTGTCTTCTTAGAGTTCTTTGGGTGGACTGTATCCTGTAGCATCCTGTTCTTTCTGCCGTTCTGGGCCAGGATTCTGGTAGGTTGTAAATCACATGTCTTTCATTCTTCCAATCCAGGTATTTGCTTGTGACCCAAGTTGGACCAAAGTATTCCCCTCTGGCATTACTGATACAGTGGATTGGAGACTTATTCTGTCTGTTTTTGGTTGACTTCCTTGGCCTTGAGGAGAAGTCTATTTGTGTAAAATGCAACCAGGAGAAATATAGGGACAAGTAGAGAAATGACAGATAATGGATAGATACATGGAAAATATTTCAGCTTCTGAGTCTAACCATGCTTGAAAGCTAATACTACCACTACACTTTCTAATTATATGAAGTGATAAATCTCCACCTATTGATCAAATTAGTTTGTTTAGATCTCTTTACTTATAACCAGCCTTCATCAATACATGAACAGATTAAAAAACTAGTAAGAATTCATCAGTCTTAATGACAAATTATTTCAATAGCTATACTCACATTTATTTCCTTTAATGTTGACCACTACTTTAAAACAAAATTTCTGTTCCCAAGGTTACATGATTTGCCACTAGCCTCTATGTATCTAATTTTGCAAGAATGTTGCACCTTAAGCAAAACATGATTCTTTTCCAAGACTGCAAATTTGAATTAAAACAATAAAAAGTTTCTATTTCTTAGCGTTTCAAAATACTATCCTATAATAGTCATTTTAAATGTCCTCATACTACAATGAAAATATGATTTCACATTTAAAAATTCAACTTATTCATAAATTTTCAAGAACATATACAGGAAAAAAAACTTGCATAACTTTTGCAGTCACAATTTTCTCATTTGTAAGAACTGATTCAATTGTATTGTTTTCTTCAAGCACTGCGGAGTTTGACACAGTTATTGCACAGAAACATGTAAAGCAAAGGAATTATAATTCACATTACTTCCTTAACCCATTGCACAAATGTTATCGTATTTCATATTTCCCTAATTTCTACTTTGAGTATGCACACACCAAGAATCTTTACATTTCCTTTTTATAGTTTTGGTCTCACATTGTCCAAGAAATCTGGGAGATGACTGAGTTCGAAGAAGGCCCATCTTGGGGAAGATGTCCCTGATGTCCCAACTGCCTTGAGATGTCACAGATGGAAGAATTTTCACAGATTGATCGCCCCCTGCTGTAGGCGGTCTTAATCCCTGTGCAGACACCATGACACCTTCAGCCATTTGTTCCTGTTCTCCAAGGATTACCAATTGTTTTCCAAATCACAGCCATACTGCAAGTATTGCTGGATCCAGGGATGGACACTCCTAGGAGTAACTGTTTCCTGTGTCTAAATCAGACCAGTCCTGTGAGTACTTAGACCTTTTCTCTTAGGGAGTTGAGGAAACCTTATTTTCATATAACTGTAAACATTGGGTACAAGGATCATTTGTGCCATTTTTCTAGATTCAGCAGTTATTCATTCACACATCTTTTAGGGAAACATTTTTTTTAAAATTTTATTTAAAGAGAAAAAAAAGCAATACAGAAAAAAGGGTAGAAACAATACAGAAACTCAAAAAAAAAAAAACCATAAAGAAATCACTAGTTGACAAACCACATACTGTCCTCCCAGAAATAGCTGTTCATGTTACAAAATTAAGGCATACAAAGTGAACACACAGTGAGGCTGCAAACGGTTACAACAAAACAGGATGGAATAAAGCCAATTGAGACAGTGCGGTGAAATTGGCACAGAACATCACAGCAGGTCACCAGGACAACAGTAACAGGAAACATTGTATATCTCGTCTTCACAGTAGTTGCTCTTCTACTAGGTACAGCAAAATCAAAGAAATACATAACATTATAGAACACATCAACACAGAGTATTGAATAGAGCAACACCGTTACTCAGGACAAAGCAAAACAGTGATAAAAATATCTGCCTTCAGAGATAGTAGAAGGAAACTCCCCCCACTTGCTGTACCAAATATGGTCACCTCCTAAGAGATTCCTAGATCCCTGGACCCCAATTGTTAATGAGGGTGGGGTGGGGGGGTGGTATGTTTGATTCGAAGCCCACACCCCGGTAGGCAGCAGGCTGGTTGCTGGTTGGCTCAGCGCCCCAAGTTCCAACATAGCCTTAGGGAAACATTTAAAAGTAGATTGGACACAAGCTTGAGATCTCTCCCCAGGGCGGGGAAACAAGAAGCAAGAGCATTTCCTGAGATCCGCTCCATGCTGGAACTTAGGGCGCCGAGCCACCTGCTGCTTACCGGGGCACGGGCTATACTGTCTCAATTGGCTTTATTCCATCCTGTTTTTTTGTAACTGTTTGCAGCCTCACTGTGTGTTCAATTTGTATGCCTTAATTTTGTAACATGAACAGCTATTTCTGGGAGGACAGTATGTGGTTTGTCAACTAATGATTTATGGTTTTTTTTTATGTTTTGTATTGTTTCTACCCTTTTTTTCTGTATTGCTTTTTTTCTCTCTTTAAATAAGATTAAAAAAAAAGAAAAAAGTAGATTGGACATAATTCAATGTGTATTTTCTGAGAACTAAGACATTCTTTTATACAACTTGCTAGCAATTATCAAAATTAAGAACCATCTTTGAAGTTGTATAATATCATGTCAAGTCTGCATTTAAATTTCTGCAGCGAGCCCACAGGCTGGCCTCAGACTCCCATGGATTTCAGGGTGTGGCGATGCTTGTCTGTAATCCCAGTAGGCAGGAGACTGAGGTAGGAGGTTCCCCATGAGTGTGAGGCCTGTCTGGGCTACATAGGAAGTTCAAAGCTGGCTTGAACTACATAGCCAGACCCTGCCTTAAACCAAACCAAACCAAAATAAACCAAACCACAACAAAACCAAAGCAAACCAAACCAAAACAAACATAAAAATCCCCCAAACTCACAGTGATCCTCCTGTCTCACCCTCCAAAGTGCTGGGATTATAGGTGTATCCACTTCACCCAGCCTTCCAATAATGTTTTTAAACATTATTTTTCTGCTAATTTCAGTTCCCATCCAGGGACATTTAGCTGTGATATCTTTTCAGTCTCCTTTAACCAAAAATAATTTCTCAGCATTTCTTTGTCTTGACCCTGCCATCTAAAGAGTACTTACAGTTTTTATTTTTTTGTAGAATGTTTATTGTATTTGCCTGATGTTTCTTACTACATTGCATGATGATGTCACAAGTGTGCATGTAGGTCAAAACTGCACTTGATCTTAGCCAAAAGGTGGAGAAGTGACTGTAGGTCAAATCTTAACAAACTGTACACTTAAATATACAGTAGTAGCTGGGTTTATGAATGCTTTTGTTTGCAAACAATTTGGTTCACAAATAGTAACATTTGCAAAATTTTGTTTTTGTTTCCAAACTCTGACTCAGAAGAGAGACATGATCATGGTCATGTTTCCTACACAAACTCAAACTTGGTCATCATTTCCGAAAGGGTAGAACAAGTTAAGCTCATTAACTGTGGTACCAGTGTATACAGTTTGTTATATATCATTCTACCTCAAATAAAAGGAAAATAAAAGTACTGTGTACTCTACTATATATCTGCACACACCCACTACACACACGTACGTGTATTTCAATTCATAAGTTAGGGGATAAAAATAGTGACATTCTGTGTGTGTGTGTGTGTGTGTGTGTGTGTGTGTGATTAAGGACTGAGTCCAAGACCTTAGCACAGAGGTATATCCCCTTTTTTTACTTTATTTTTATTTTGACACAGGGACTCACTACCTTGCTAAATTGCCTAGACTGGGCTCCAACTTGCCATACTCTTGCTTCCGCTTCCCAGAGTGCTGAGATTACAGGTGGGAGTCACCATGCCTGGCTAGGTCATAATTCTTTTGAGAGAGTCTCATTCCATCTGAAGTTTTATCTATCTCAGATACTCACTGTAATAATTGTACGGGTGCGGATACTTTGTGCAAAGGGGCCAATATTACCATTTTCAAGCAGTGCGACAGTCCTTGGAGGCAACCAGTTTCCTGCTGTCACTGTTGCTCCCAACAGTGGGCCTTTAAGATTTCAGGGAAGGAGAGATTCTGGCGTCAGCTACACAATATGCCTCAAGGGGCTGGAGCTTTAGCTCAGTGGCATAAGCGCCTGCCATGGAAGCACATGGTCATGAGTTTGATCCCTGGTACAAAAAAAAAAAAAGACTTCTCTTAGTTTGCATCCAAGTATGCATGTAGTCAGTTTCCCTTAAGACCAAAAGTATATTTGCTACAGATAAATAACCACTATGGCCTAGAAAAGAACAGACTATTCTGTTATGGCTGGCAAACAACAGAATAATTCTAGGTATAAGTTTCTTTTTGTTTTTCTAATTTTAAGGAGGATAAAACCAAAGAAAATAAAACACAATAAAATCAATCAAAATAAACCAGAATAAGTGACGCAGCACTTCCGAACCTTATGAAATCAACAACAGTTAACACAATGCCTTTGTTGTCTGCAAAATAGCTGCAGATACCGCATTTGGACATACTAAAAATCTAACAGAACAGAGTAGAATAGAAACAATAAAAACAAAATAACAGTTGTAATAAAGGACATCAAAACAAGCCAGTAGTAAATACATAATGGCTTCCATAGCATGTCTGGCTATCTTTTAAATAGCTGCTCATGAAGTCGGAGTTAACATAAACAAAACAAAACAAATAAAACCCCAACCCAACAGAACAATGAAAATGATATGGTTTCCGGGCAGCCATCTCCTCCCATGGGGCCTGGTTTTGCCCCTGTGCAGTCTACGAATGGCATTGACTCATGGGGAGAAGGTTGGGGCTGGCTCTCCCCAACCTGGCAGTGGGCCGTGCATGGCACTCAGGTCTAGGTTACTTAATAGGAAATAATTCCGTAAGAGGTCTGCTGCCTAAGTTTCCATCTACTAAAATCCTTATCTCCTTTGTTGCTCCTATAGTTGCTGAAAGAAAGGGCACTGTGCCCAAGAGTTTGCAGATGTCAGCACAACAAGCAAGCAAGCAAACAACTGAACACACACTTGAAAAGGCAAGGCAACAAAATGCCTCCAAAATCCCTCAACTTCTCCAAACTGGCACAGGAGGACTTTGAGAGGGAGGAAAGCATGAGCCACACAGAAGGTGGGTCTGAAAACCACCAATGGCAGTAAACCTTCTACAAGGTGCTTGGCCAGTTTAAAGAAAATAAAACTAACTGCATAATGAGACAAGTGATCAGTGAGTCTAGAGAGGACACTAATAAACAGCTAGCAAAACCAAAGAAGGAGATGCAAAGTGAGTTCTAAGCATAGAGAAAAACAGGAGACCATAAAGAACTGCCAGTTAGAAATCCAGGAGACTAAATCATGATTGACAGTGTGGAGAACACACAGAGTGTCAGACCTAGATGATACGGTTGACATCAATGATCAATTAGTGAGAGATACTTTAAGAACAAGGGGACATGATAAAATGGATCCAACAGCTCCAAGATGACTCTAAGAGGTCTAGAATAAGAGTAATTGGAATTTAGAGAATATCATAAGACAGAACAAAGGGCATAAAAAACGGTTTATATGAGTAATAGCAGAAAACTTCCTGGACATGGAAAAAGAATTTTATATACAGGTAAGAGAAAAGAAGCCAAATAGCCATGATCAGAAAACAACTTATTCATGCCACATAATAATAAAATACAAGAAATACAACACAAAAAAAAGGATCTAGAGAAAAATGCTGCTAGAGAAAGGCAATGAATCACCTATCAGGAAAATCTTTCAAATTTACAAGAGATTTCTCCACACAAACTTGAAAAGCAAGGAAAATGGGGAATGAAGTATTTCAAGCTCTTAAAGAAAACAACTTCCAACCCAGGTTGTTATAGTCTGCAAAATTGCTTTTCAAATTTGATGAAGAAATAAGGTATTTCCATGATAAAGAAAATTTAAAGAAATTCATGATGACCAAAGCAACACTCCAAAACATCCTCAAGGATATTCTAGGAGAAGACAATAAAGGTAACAATTGCAAAAGATCCAACAAAATGAATATATGAGATAGGGATAATAATTAAATAGAAGAGAAAGAAAGCAAAACAGCATCAGGAAATTAATACAGTGAGAGGTATAAATCAATAACTACAATGTAAAATGAAATTAACTTGACAATCAAAACACACAGATCAGCAGAATGGATCAAGAAACAAAATCCAATGATAGGCTGTATGCAAGAAACACATTTAACACAAAAATAAATTTATAGACAAAAAAAATCAAAGGATGGAAATCAATATTTCATGTAATGGGAACCCAAAAGCGAGCAGTAGTTATTTTATTTTCAGACAAGGTAGATCTTAAACCAAAGCTGATTAAAAGGGGCAAAGAAAGACATACAATGGTCAGTGGAACTACTCAGTAGGAAGAGATAACAATTACAAACACATATGCATCAAACCATGGTGCACCAACTTTATAAAACAAACTGTAATGACCATAAAAGATCAGAAAAATCAATATAATTAGAGGAGGGGATCGCAATAACCCAATATCACAAATAGAGCAACTGAACAAAAATCAACAAAGATATATCAAAGTTGAATGAAACTTTTGAACAAATAGACTTAATATACAGTGGTAACTCGGTTCGTGAATTTGACTTGTTTTGCCGTTTAGGGAAAGATGGTTGTGTTTGTGATTGTGTGGGGAAGATAGCTACAGATGTGTTTTTCGCCCAATGTGGAGTTTGTGAACCAAAGCTAAGTTTTGTTGAATGCTTTTGTTTGAGAAATGAATTGTTTGCAAACAGAAGCTTTCATGAATATAGTCATTACTGTGTATACTGTGTTCCACCTAACAAAAACAATACATATTCTTTTTTGGGTGCACGTAGTACCTTTTCCAAAATAGACCACACACTATTTAATAAAGCTTTCTTAAATAAATACAAAAGAATCAAAATTTTACTGTGTGTATTACCAGGTCACAGTGCAGTGAAACTAGAAATCAACAGCAGAAGAAACCACAGAAAGTTTGCACGCATGGAAATCAACCAATACACTCTTGAACAATCCATGAATCACAGATGAAGTAAGGAAGAAATAAGACCATTTCTAGGATTAAGTGATATGCCATTTCAACATACCAGAACTTATGGGATACAAGGAAAGCAGTCCTACAAGGGAAGTTTATGGTGCTGAATGCCCACATCAGAAAAACAGAAGGAACCCAAAACAATAACCTAACAATGCATTTCAAAATCTTAGAAAAAACAAGAGTGATTTAAATCTAGAACTTGTACAGGAAGGAAATGATAAGGATCAAAGCAGAAATTAATGAAATGGAAATTTAAAAAGTACAAAGAATTAATGAATGGAAGACCTTATTCTGTGAAAAAACACAAAAAAGAGATAAACCTCTAGGGAATCTTACCAAAAAAGGAAAGAAAAGACATAAATTAATGCAATTAGAAATGAAAAAGTTGAATTTGCAATACACAGTCCCAAAATTCAGAAAATTATTATCAACTACTTCTCAATTATATATGCCAAGCAATTAAGAACTCAGGAGAAATGGAGAGATTCCAATAAATATGTAAACTATTAAAATGGAAGCAAGAAAACTTAAAATTTTTGAACAGTGAATAATAGGAAATTAGATTAAAGCAGTAAGAATAATAATAAAAACTGTCAACTAAGAAAACCTAGGACCTGATGAATTCACAGACAAGTTCTATAAGAATTTCAGGGAAGACCCAATTCCAATACTCCTCAAAATTTTTAGTAGAACTAAGAGGGATCCAACATAATTAAAATGGCTATACTTCTACAACTGATCCACAGATTGATCACAATCTCAACATAAATACCAGTGTCACTTTTCATAAATCTAGAGAAAACAATATAAAAGTTATATGGTATCAGAAGAGACCCAGAACAGCAAAAGCTATCCTGGTAACAAAAGCAAAGCAGGTGGCATCATAATCCCAGATTTAAAGTTATACTATAAAGCTACAGTGATTAAAACAGCATAGTACTAAGGCTGGGCATGGTGACACATGCCTATAAGCCCAGCACTCAGGAGGATAGGAGGACTGCCACGAGTTTGAGGCCAGCCTGAACTACATAGTGAGACCATCTAAAAAAGTTAAAGGAAGGAAGGAAGGACAGAAGGAAGGAAGGGAGAAAATACATAGTACTGGCACAAAAATATGTATGTGTATCAATGGAACAAACTAGAAGAAACACAAACAACCTCAGGAACGTATAGCTATTTGATCTTTGACAAGGAGTAAAAACAGCGTGGGGGAAATATATTCCCACTCTGTGTTTTTGGTGCTGGGAAAATTGGATATCCAGTTCAGAAGCCTGAGTCTACACCCATGTATTTCCCCATGTACTAAACTAAAATCAAAATTGGTCGAAGATTTAAACGTGAAAACAGAAACACTTAATCTGCTAACAGATAAAAAAGGCACAACTCTTAAACATATAGGTGTAGGCAAGGACTTTCTGAACAGAATACCGGTGGCACCGGAAGTAATACTAAGAATCAACAAATGGGATTATATCAAATCACGAAGCTTCTGCACAGTAAATAAAACAACAAAGAGACAGTTTGCAGAATGGGGAAAAATTATTTTACTAGCTATTCCTCAGACAGAGAGCTAACATCAAAGAACTCAGAAAAACTAGACCCTTCAAAATAAAAAACACAATAAAAAGTGGGCAACTAAAATGAATAGAAGAGAAAGACAAATAAGAATCAGGAAGAAGTTCATGTACTTGCCCATATTACAAATTCTGTTGTTTTAAAAATATTTCAACATACATCCTAATTTATTCATTGAAAAGAAAGATTTGTGTGACCTGTTCCTTTTTTAAAAGAATCTTTGGTGTTATCTTGTACTCTGAGTAATTACTATCAAGATAAAGATACACAGTTAATAACTATTGTGTTCTCTTATTCATAATTTTTTTGTGGTTTTTTTAAACAAAATAAAAAAATAGCCACTCTCATTTAGGTGCGCTGCTTCTGGATGAATCCAGGGGCCAGAGAAGAGGACAGAGTTCCCTTCCAGCGATTACGGAGTTGAAGGTGTGCTCACCCTCTTTGTCATTCAAAGCTGCCTACAGATGTGGGGACGGTTCACAGCCTGCTTGGTGGCTGGGAATCTTCAAAACTGCTCTGACACTGTTCTCACCACTAGTTAGAGCTTTGTGTAGACCAAGTCCATGGTTTCCTCTGGAGGGAACTCAGCTCCAGAGGCATGTGCAGGAACTGGAACCCATTGCCCATCTTTAGCAATGGCAGTGATAAAGAACACTCGAGAATTTCATCAGAGCCAGCACATTCAGTCATGGGCCGCTAGGTAGGTACAGAGATCATAGGCCGCCACAATTATTGAGTTCCGTGAACTTAAATCTTTATAGCAAGCACAAAATTGCTATGCCAGAGTTCCCCACGGGCTACCGTTTTTAAAACAGCAATGACACAGAAAGGTGTCATTTGGCTTCCAGGTACCTCACATTTTGAAATTACTCTGGAAATGCATTGATTTCCTCAAAAAGCAGAAAAACCTAAGTCAGGTAGTGGTGCAGCAGTTTTAATTCATGGCAACCCTTTGTCATGGAAAGGCTAATGAGGACCCAAAAAAAACCCCAAATCTCAAATTTAAGCATTTGTGATTATCTGTGTTTTGTAGTTCATAACATCAATTACTAAAGTTGTGTGTAATATTTTATATGCCACAGTAGAGAAGGAGCCTGTGAATTAGAATGCCGGAAAACCTATAAAATAGCACAAGACATTCAGTCAGTTACAATGCTTTGAGCTGAATGAATCTGAAACTGTCATTCAAGTGGCTTAATAAAGACATTTATTATTCCTTTAACGGAGAATCTAGAAGGGGGCAGGTATGCTTTAGGGCTGGTTGGTTCAGCAGGTTCAGCAGATGCCACCTGGGCAGTCCCATCCTAAGGCTGGTATTGCTGGTATTGACTTGGGCTTTGAGTTTTTTCTTCCTCTTTCTCCTCTTCCTTTTCTTCCTCCTTTTCCCTCTCCCCTCCCCTTTCTCCCCCTCCCTCATTCTTCTCAGTCTCCCTCTCCTCCTTCTCCTCCTTCATTGAGGAACAAAGAAAGATGCACTAGTGTTGGAATCCTTCTCAACAGTCTGTTTGGCCAATCTTGATCACAGGCTGAGCCTGAGCTGGTAACTGTGGGCATGGAAAAGTCATACTCTTTGGCTTAGTCTGTACTTCACCCCGTTAGGACAAGCATGAGTTCCAAGTGCAGAGACGGGGATGCCTTCAGTCCGTGGAGCACCATTTGTTCCTGCCCAGAATTCACCCTTAAATCTGGCCAGTCATTTCCATCTACACTGGCTTCTTTATCTTGCCCCACACTGCAGTACAAGTGCTATTTTCTGTGTTTGTGACACCATGGGAAAAGCTTGAGAAACTTAGAAAACTCAGGACAACCACCACCCTCAGGTGAGCGATGGGGCTGCTTCTCAGAAGCGTGGGGTTGTTTGCAGCAGAAATGTGTTTCTGAATAATATCAAGCTAGGAAAGAAGAAGGGAGAGTGGGTGATAGATAGGTGACCTCAGTGTCCACCCCAGATCTATGGGCTACAAATAAAATCTAAGTCTGATAGTCATTTATTACACATATAAAAGTTTAGTCAAAGTTGTTGTAAAAGAATTGGTTGAAAATACTTAAAATGGCAAAGATGGCCAATTCGAGAAAGGACACTGAACAGACATAGTCTGTCCAAGTGGGATTAAGCTTTAGTAAAGCATTCTGTTGAATTTTCTATTTCTCTATTATATATGGTTTACACCTACATGAATGTCTTTCATGATTTTAATACCTCTACAATAAAGACTTTATTAAGAGTAGATAATGCCTAGAAAACATTTATTCATATCAGGCAGTAACTAAATTAATTCATTTACTGTTCACAATCGGCTCATGAAGAAGTACTATTTTCAATACCTATTTTACAGGTAAGAGAATTAAATAGAAAAAAAACTGTCTACATTGCAGTTTTAGGTTCCTCTCAGATCCTCAATAGTCCAGGGAAATATAGCTTGTATACCCTAGACCTAGGATTTAACCCAAAAGGTGCTAAGTGATGCCTTGTAATATTGTATGGGTTTTGAACACTATAACTCATAGAATTTTTCTTCCTGGGAAATACAAGGTATTACATGCAGTTTTAGGAATTAGTGCACAGATTATCAAATGTTTGGCTGGGACTGAATCTAGGGAACCTTATTCCCAAATTCTTTCCTCCCACAGTTTGTTCAGAATGCTCCAGAAAAGACAGTGGTCTAATCCAGAGGTTGCTACACTTTTGTTTATAAGTTATAGTAAAATAAACATTTTAATATCACCTGATGTATACATACCAAAAATCAAAATATCTTAAAACAATATTTACTCATACTAGAGAGATAAGAATTGTGCTATTTCTATTCCATTAGATTCCATTCTGTGCTCTATCTTTACGTATCTAATTGTGACTCATAATTCTATTCCAAATCACAGGTCATTTGCTATAGTTGAAAACAACTCTGGTGAGGCCAAGGGATTGACTTCAGTGATGACTTTGGATCTCAGTGATTATCTTAGTCTATAACAAATGTGAACTGGGCAGCTTATAAATAGAAATCTACTTCTCAAAAGTTCAAGATGAAGGTGTCAGCAGGAGAGAGTCCGATGAGGGCCAGTTTTCTGCTCTGGCTGAGGCTTCCCACTTGGAAGGGCCACGGATCTCTCTGGGCCTCTCTGGGTTACACAGGCACTAACTGCTATGCCAGGGCTGGGCATTCCTACCACAGACCATGGTAGGTCATTTCTGACCAGAGCTCCAAGTGACTTAGGAAAAAAGAGGACGAGGCAGACAGGAGAGTCGAGGGATGCCTGCATGGTTCCTAGGCAAGTTAATTTCAAGGTTTCAAGGAAACACTGAAGAGTTTCGAGTTACTGTGAGCAGTCAGTGATGATGAAGATCTAAGAGCCAGGAACAAGTAGCAGAGAAGTAATCAAATCCAATGGATGCAAATCCTGGAGAAGAAGGTGTGAAGTGGGAGAAGCCGGCACAGAGCTGTGCGCACGGACATCCACATGAGGAGGTGAAGAAGTGGCGGCAGGAAAGGACTGGGCAGGAGCAGTGGACAAGCAGGAGGCAGGCTGTGGTCAGCAGGACAGACAAGCGAGGAGCCAGCAGCAATAGGAACAGTTCAGATATCACATGCAACCGAGCGATCACATAGCAGGGTAGCTGCAAATTACTCACGGGCGCTGTATTTAGAAGTCAGGATCTGGCGGGAACCCATGTTAACTTCATTCCTCTAAGTTTTGTCTTTAGGTTTCCAAGCCCTGGCGCTTTGGACTGTATTCCTGGCTCTCAGCCTTCATTTCTTACTGACCTCCGGGGCCTCCACTAAGTGAGGTTCTGCTTACTGTCCAGTCTGAGCCTGGAGACACACATGCAGCAGAGTCCTTGTCTCTGGGGGAAATTTACGTAGATAGTGTCCACTACAGTCTGCATTTTATATTTCTCCTTTTAGATACCTTCACAATCCTTAGAAAACCAAGGACATACTGTTTTCCCCCATAAAAAAAGATGAGATAACAGGAAAAACAAACTGATTCTCCTATTTGACGTACCTATCTCCTGGGTCTTGCAGGGTCCATCTTGCCTCTAACCACTTTTTGGGGCATCCAGACCTGGAGTTCATCCCGTGTACCCCAGGTTTGTGCAGCACTTAGGAGCCAGAGTGGTGAGCCAAGCGACCCCAGCATCTCCATCTCATTTTAATTTATCCAGTGTTTTTTAAGTGGAAAAAGTGATTCTCTATGTATGCAAATATTGTTAGGAATATATTAAAGGTAGAAAATAATACTCTAGAGTTTAAAGATCCCACTGCACAAAGGGTGTGTTTCCCAGGCACTGGAAGACATCAAATGCAGCGTTAGTGCCAGACTAATACCAGGTTCTGTACCAGACGCCTCTGCTCACTGCCACTGGGTACTAGAGCTCATTACCAGTCTGCAGTGAGGTTCTAGCATGCTCTGAGCTAAATTCTCAAGAATTATAGATTTTAACTGAAGTTTGAACTCAATAGGGGATGAAAGTATGAACTAGCTACCAGACAAGTGAATGCAATTTTAGACTGCATTAATCCCACATTGTGCTGGGGAAGTCTCTGGCCATTAATAAACAATGAAAATGATGCAGGCCATGTGTTCAGAGAGTCACAAAGTAAGGCAGGAAGAGAACAAGACTAGAAGTGATGGTGACTTTTGAAATGGGCCTTGAAATATTGGTAGCATTTGGATGGATGGAGATGCAGCATTACTTTTAAAAGAAGGAGCAAGAGAATAGAAGAAAAATACATGTTATGTGTGTAATAGATGGTAGATGAGGTCTTTCTAGACTGTATTGGTCCTCACAGCAGATTGCCTCTGAGTGACCTATAAAGAGCAGTACTTTCCCCTGTGAGGCCAAGAGTCGGGGCCAGCACAGTATTTCCAGTGACCCTGGCACTTGCCGTGAGCCTGCTGTTTCTCAGTGGATTAGAAGCTTCTGTGAATCCCTGGGGATTCATATCCCAGGCGACCCCTCACCACCCACCTGGTGGCTGACTTTGCTCAATGAATGCTTTCCTGAAGTCATTCTTAATGGTTAGGGCTTCTTTACCAAAGTAACGGGAACTTATACAAACAAGGAACCTGGGTCTGCTGCCCCACTCGTCTCTCTGTGCAGATGGGTGTCTTCTTTCATTTCTGTGCAGAAAATAACTAACTACCAACAGCCCCTGTCTCCAGAATCTGTGAAGAAACTTTGACTGGCTAACACTGGTGTAGTGTTTGCTCCATGGTTAGGCACTGTAGAGGGAAAACTGTATGACCCTGGCTGTGCAGTCTCCTGAGGAAACTTGTGGAAGGAGCAGCTTCCAGAGAAACGGGAGACCAGGGCAGATTCCCATCACATCTCTCCACAGCTGCCTTGTCTGATACTATAGACTCCAGCTACAGGGGGTATATTAGGGTTCTCTAGGGGAAAGTAATCAGTAGACTATATATATGAATGCAAGGGGGTTTATTAGGTAGGCTTACAGGGTCAGAGGTGGGCGAGCCCACAATGGCTATCTGTGGGGTTACAGGTGGAATAATTTGTAAAGGCATCTGCGCCCCAGAGAGTTCAGTAATCCAGTAACTGCTCAGTCAAAGAATATGGAAGCTGAAGAACAAAAAGATGGATCAAGGATGAAGCATCAGTTAAAGGTCAAAGACCTCAACCCTCAACTGGACAGTCGCTGGTGTGAGTCTGCGTTAAGAGGTAGAAGAAACTGGAGACCGGTGTCCAAAGGCAATGGTGAATCCTAGAGCTCTTCCAAAATGGTGACCTCTCCCTTCTTCTCTTCCTTGTTTATCCTGTCTAGGCTACAAGCTTATTGGTTGGTGCCACCTTCATCCGGGTCAATCTTCCCCTTCAGTTTGCTGGCCTACGCAGCAATCACGCACAGGCAAACTAAGAATGGTGTTCTCCTAATTTCTAGATATTTCTCATTCCCTTTAGGTGGACATAGCATGATTAACTCTTGTATTGTTATGTCAGCAAAAACCTGAAGTGTTCTTTCTAGCTATAAAAGCAGCAACGTTCTTCGAGACAGGAGAGCATTTAATTCTGTCTTTAATAGGTTGGAAAATTTTTCTCTGGAGACCCCAGAACTAATTGTTGATACAAATCTCCCTTTGAACACTGAGCAAAGCCTCCTAACCACATTGTGCTGAGTTCTCAGTGTCCCCTACCTCAAAACTTCCTCGACAACTAATTCACACATCCCATCTTCACCACGCAGAGCTGGGGGCAGATACAATTGTTTTCAGTTAACTGTCTCATTGAGTTTTCCATAACATTGTCTGCTGCTTCTGTTACGGGTTTCCTTCCAGTCTTGTTCATGGCGCCCTTACAAACTTTGTGAGCAACTGCTCTAGAAGTTCAGTCCTCTTCTCTTACAGTAGCAACATCTCTGAGAGAAGAGCTGCCCAACCAAGGACAGTCTCCTCAACTCTTCCTGCATCCACATGTGATCCCGGATCCCAGCAACGGAATGAAGAAGAGATCTACGTCATCTTTCAGAAGAGCTTTGTACAGGCATCTGTGTTTCCCCTGCTCTCTCACCATGTCTAAATGGAAAGAATTTTGTAGCTTTTGGAGGTGGCAGAATCAGAAGATAGGAGGAACTGGGTTTCTGAACTCTACAGGCAAAAGCTATAACCCATGACATCTGCAGGGTAGGGAAGGAAAACCTCTGGAATTTCAGGGTTTCAGCAGTTATCCAGTGTCACCCTACATTGCTACCTAATGACTTTTTAACATCCTCAATGTTCTTTCCCTAAATTCCCTCTTCTGCTGCATTCAGTTCTCCTCGGATCTGTGGAATAGAGGATGCTCCTTTTTTAACAGGAGTTTGCTGGGAAATGGTTATTGCATTCCTTAACTCACCATTTTATCTTTCAGCTGCACCTCTGCAGTTAACACTAGCCACCTTTTCTTAGCCAGCGCTCAGAACTTGGAAGTGGCCTTCGTGTTATTTAGTCTGTGCTTCGGGAGAGAATTTGAGGATGAAAGGGAATACCAGCATCAGTCAGTATCTATGGCAACTAGAAGAACTGTAGAAAGTCATTTCTGACACCATGATGAAAATCACTCATTTCCTCCCAGCCTAATCCTGTGGAATTGTGGGTAGCTGAGGGAGACCCAGCAGAAGGGTACATGCCTGAAAAAGACCCATCACAGAATTTAAAAAAAAAAAACTATATACTATAATATATATAATATATATATTCTAAAATTCAATGCTCCAGTTTATGAAACTTGTAAAAAATAACGTGATGATTTAGTGATGATTCACTTTAGAGCTTTCCAAAAAAAAGTACTTTTGTATCTCTGAAAATCATCCTAGAATTTAACGGTCTTACTGAGTGTCTCAAATATTACAGTGTAATTGGTGATTTAAAGGAAGCACATTTTGGCAGACTGAAAAGAACTTCCTTTTTCATAAAGCCTTCTAAGTTTCTTTGCAACTTATTAGGCTTATACAGCTGTTTTCAGCGCTGTAACCTTGGCTTGCATATAACAATAGAAGGACAGGAGATTTCTGGAAGTCGGTGGTACTGTCTTTCGCGGGAAAGTTTGCAGCTCCTATCAAGAGGAATTCTAAGAAATGTTGGCCAGTCAATGCATATGCTTAAATAACTTCCCTACCCTACCCCACCTTTGTCTGTTTTTTTTTTCTTTGTTTTCTGTCTCTCTCAGTTTGTTGCTCTAGGTTCACTGAATTTGTCTCTAGCAGTTATTAAATCATATGCTGCTAAAATTCGTCTGATCACAAAAATGTGTATCTCAAGGGGACCCTGGAGCTGTGGAGAAACGCCTCAGAGGGACCGGTGTGCCCCTCTGTGGATCAACAGAGACGGATGCCTGCAAAGCGCCACCAGGGGGCAGTATTCCCTAGTGGCACAAACCCTGCGGGAAAGTGGAGCGACTGTGATCTCTCCTTCAGGGAACCACTGGTTCCTTCCTGGCCTGCGGCAGGCGTTTCACACCGTGGCTCTTAGGCAGCAGGTTCCGCATAGTTTAGATTCCGTTAGAGTTAGGGTTATATTATTTCTGGGTCGCTACCTGAAAGGAACTGTTACTGGCATCTCTTTCAGTGTAGGTTTTATTTCTGAAGCCTAAAAGCCTCCAGTGTGAGAACTGGCTGCAGAGAGTGGCTGGCTGCACCAGACAGTGTAGCTTTCGGTCCCATCACCAACATAACTGTCAGAGATCTTCACGGTCCACAAAGACAATCCATCCCAGCCCAGGGAATTTTCTTGTTTTCTTTTTTTGGTGCTGAGAATTACACCCAGGGCCTTGGACGGCTAGGACAGCACTCTACCACCTTTGGGAGACACCCTCAGCCCACGCTGGGGATTTTCAAATGAGGTCTTGCATGACAGTCACTGGTACTGATGATTTAAAATAGAGATTTGCAGGCCCCAAGACTCTGGCGATGGTATGGGAATTTGAGTTGTGAAACAACTCAGCTAATTGCTGTTTGCCACCGACTTCCGAGCTTTGCTTTTCCGTATCAGTGAGCAGCACGCTCCATTCAGAGGCTCTTCCCCTTTCTTCCAGCCGAGGTCACCCTCCACCTCGCGCTTTCTCGGCCTCTGCCTCCTCCTCCTCCTCCTCTTCCCCCATTGCCAGCTTTCTCAGCTCTCTCAGAAACGCTGGGCAGCCGCTGTGGCCTCCTGGGCCCACCTGTGTTCTCTCAGCACCCCAGTCTTAGCCTTTCATTCATTTGTCCGAGCGCACCTTCTTTCACTTAAGGAGGAGGCAATCGTTGTAAATCTAACCAATAAAGAGATTTTAAAAAATCACCACCGTGAAACGGTATCAAAGCAGGCTTCATGCGGCCTTTTAAATCACTGTTTCAGACGGTTAAAAGGTCACCAGTAGACGCATCCATACCAACAAGGCTTTCTCAGCCTGTCACACTTGGTGAGAAATATCATTTCTACATCGCTAATATCATAGCGAAGGTGCCAGTTTTACTTTTTCCTTTTTAGTTTAAAAAATGAGAATTGTATTTTGTTAACCAAATTAAACTATTTCTGCTCTTGGAATTTTGGTAGCACTCATAGAAATCTATCAAGAGCTCCTCACTCAACTGTATAAATGAGTTAATATCATTTTCCTCACATTGATTTATTAATTCTTCATCTTTATGGGTGAAATTACTTTGAATAAATTTATCACCGAAAAACCTGATTCCAGCTCAGAAAAAAACAAAACAAAACAAAAATGAGCGGTTGGATTTTGGGCCTCCACTTGTGTCTTATAAGATCTACTAAAAACAGGCCACATTTCAGAAGTCAGAATTCCTGGACCGGCTTCTACTTCCTACTCACTCTTGACAGTCAGGAGACTGGTCATTTCTTAAGTGTTTCCGCTCCTTTTAGTCTTTAGAAGGAAATGTAAATAATCCCAAGCACAGAGAATTTGAGAGATACAAAAGTGGAGAAAAATCTAAACAAAAATGTTAGAATCGACAGAGTGCAATAAAAAGTCCAATGTGAATCAAACGCATTGCTAAGTTCACCCGCCCTATTGGTAAGCGCCTTTTTCTGGGGTGAGCCAAGAGGAGAACCAGAGAATGGCCCCAGAGATCCAGCCATGGCCATAGTGGAACCCAGGAGCCTGCACAAAGAAGCAATTCGTCCGGCCTCTTGGTAAGTGCCTCCCTCTGGCGTGAGCCAAGAGGAGACCCAGTAGTGTCTCTTGAGCCTACTGGTGAGCGGGCTTGGAATTAAACACCTCAACCCCCCCCCCCCTTAGCAACTGGGGACAGAGGTCTGAGCATCTCTTGGCAGGATGACTGTATGCAACATAGCAAATATGGGGAATCTCCTCTACCTTCCCTTTGAAAGCAAGTCTTGTTTTCATTATGATTAATTGCTTTAATCTATTCAATATTCTCTTTCAATTGATTTTATAATGTTCTGCCTTTGGTTTGATTTTGCTGTACTTAATTGACTAGACAACTATTGTGAAGATAATGAGATATACTATGATACCTATTACTGTTATCCTGGTAAACTGCTGTGAAGTTCTGTACCAACCACACTGCACTGACTCAATTGGCTTTGTTCTGTCTTGTTCTGTTGTATTTCTACTACCTTCAAAACAAAACAAAAAAAAGAACTAAAGAAAAACCAAACCAAATGCATTGCTAGAAAATCTGTAAGTGTACCAGTGTGCAACCTTAGAGGAAGGAAGTGTCTTACACTCATTTTGACAGTAGATAGAACAAGAATGTGGGTATACTAGGAAAGGATTCACAGCAAAACTATGAACACATTGTAATGAAAATGAACATAGATTGCCTTCTATTGTAATACCAGAGGTCACAAAATTGCAAGAGCAGATTCTTCATGAGAAGCTGTTCTTCCTAACCTCATTCAAAGGTCACACACACACACACACACACACATACATTTCGTTCTACTTTAAATTTTATACTCAAATTTGGATCAAGTTTTTTCTATACTTGCAACTTGACACCCTGAATAACTTGACTCTTGGGCCAACTCAGAGCAAAAATCAAAATTGGAAACTTAAAGTATGGCAAAAGTTCTTGAAGAGAGAAGACCAAGTAGAATTCACTGGAAGCCTTAGAGGCTTCTGCTGTGTCTACACCAACCCATTTTAATCTGTAGCTCATGTTAGTATTGTCCAGAAGACCCCAGCCCAATCTGCTTGGTCTCAACATTCTCTTCATTGGAAGAGTTTTCTTGCTTTTTGTTAGCAAGCTCTTCTCTTTTCTTTTCCTTTATAGAGTAAAATGGAAGAGCACGTCTAACCACATTACTTGGACTTAGGAGGCTGCATTACCCAGTTTACACACCTTTGTTTGCGGAAGTTAGTTTTCATTGCATTCTGAAAACAAAAGACCCTTGGTGATAATCAGTAAAAATCCTAACACTGTGGCAGGCAACTATTGAACTGATGATTCTGCCTCCAATAAGCTACAGGATAGCTCAAATAAAACCTCTGGCTGGGGCCCCAGAGAGACTTGGTGGATATATCTTTTTCTTTAGCTTTGCATTTCATTGCCTTTTGTTACTCACGGAATGTGTGTGTAGCAAGGTCAAGATATCACTGTCTGGTATTCCTAGCAGTGGGAAGAATGCTGGATTTTGCACTTAAGTCCTCAGTTTATATTATTGTACACCCTTCAGCATTGTCTCAATTTTGTGGATTGTGAGGAAAGCACTGTTCTCTGTGTTGCCACCATTTGAATGTAACCGAGGGTCATTAGTAATGCATCCATCCATCCATCCGTCAAGCCTGTGAAGGAAGGAGTCTAACTTAGGATACCGGATCTGCTGATGAAGTGTGCTTTGAAACAGATGTTTTCTTCACCAGGTCTTCTCGGAGGTGTAACATACATCACGTCAGTGCGGGTAGGTAGTGAAAATAGGGCTTCGTTTCTGCAGCTGTCTCCACTCTGTCTCATTGTAGTGTTTGGAATAAAATATATTTTAGTGTTTAAAGAGGGTTTAGCACTTTGACAATAGCTTGTTTACAAAGGGAAAGTTCTGTTATGGATTTTTCTTTTTTTAAACAAAATACAGTAGTGTTAGTTTATTTTAGGGCCACTTCCTCTTTAGAGATTCACATTTAGGTGTCCCGCTCTTTGGCTCCCTCCCTCTCCCTCTCCAAGGTGTGAGGGAGGTTTGCAATCTGTTCCTGTGAGACTTTGCACAAGTGACAAATGAGATTTTCCATCCTCTCATTCACATAGTAACTGCTTGAAAAGCCAGGAAGTGGAGTGAGGGGGTGGAGTTGAAGGTGACAGATTGATGAAGATAAGGAGAAATGAATTTGGAGAGGGAAGGAGGAGCACACTGATGAGTTGTAAAAACCAGAAAAGCAATTCTAAACTGGATTTAGAAATGGCAGAATGACAAGGTGAAGTTTTCTATGGGGAGAAAGTTGCTAGGCTGCCGCCTGTGAGACAGCCTGGAGTTTTTGAAAAGTGAAAATTCAGAAAAGCTGGAGCAGTCTAATAATCATTCAAGAGGCAGAAACTGATAAGGGTTCCTGCTGAAACAAGCCCAGGCCTGCTTCTTTGTGGGCACTGAACCGGTTTTATATTGTGATTTGGGAAAAAATGCTTGTTTATGAGCTTGTTTACATGTGACTCAGGCTTAAGTTCAGAGACACTGACCACAGGGGATCTTTGCATAAATCTCAAGGAGTCTGACTCTTTCTCCTCACTCTGCACCCCCATAGCTCTGTGGCTTGTGTGAGCCGTCAGTCTTGCTGTCTGCTACTCCTGAAAGTCACTTTGAAAGGGATGATCCAAATACCTGACCGGGTCAAGTCCCATAGCCAACCCTGCACCCTTTTGTCACTCTACCATAGGCACTGGCAAGGTTAGGACAAAAGCAATTGGAAATCTACATCAGGACCTGATAGAGACCTGGGTGTACAGGGTCCCCGGCTGTCTTTGTCACTACAACAGCAGCTTAAAGGAGTTTATTTTGGCTCACAGTTGGTAGAGGCTTCAGTCACAGTTGGCTGGCTCCAAGGCGTGGCTGCGAGGCTGCGCGGCTGCGTGGCAGAGGAAGCTTGCTCGTGGCATGGCAGCAGGGAAACCGAAAGAGCATGAAGGGAGAACTGGGGCAGGGGAGATGGACCTCAAGTCCCCAGTGACCTGTTTCCACCTCCCACCGTCACACCTAGCTGTAAATTCATCAGTGGACTCACCCTTCATGGATGTCACACCCTGGTGACTGACACTTCCCCCAAAACCCCACCTACAAGTGCGTGAGGCTTTCAGGGGGGGCGTCTAGGTAAACCACCCCACTGGCTTTCTGTGTACATGTGACTGTCAGCCCGTCTGCTCCCCAACCCCAGCCCTCTTGTCCTCTCCAAAGTTTGATTGCTTTTGACTCTTATATAGTCCAGGGTGATGGAAGGAGGCAATCTTCACCTTCTCACCCAGCTCCAAGGTTTCTGGTGAGGCCCACATGAAAGAATGTATACAGTTCTAGAGGCGCAGACGAATAAAGTTCAGTTACTATGCATACAAAAAGAACATATACAAAGTGCTTTGTAAAGCAATATAAATGCAACCCTGGAATGACTATAGCATTATTATCAGAAGTCTCATGCTGTATCTCATTTCCTGATTTTTGTCTTTCTCTCTCTCACATGTATGTATGTCACTGCATAAGTACCTAAGTGCATACATGTGGATTGGAGTAAGCATCTGTATGTGTTTTTCTATGCTATCCAAAGATTTTTACAGGGTTAAGATTTTAGGTAGTATCACTGTACATTTCCAAGTGATCCCCAAGTCTTCAATATATACCAAACTTAAAAACAACACACATTGAATGGAACAGGAAACAAAGAAAGTGCTTTTATAATGAGCATCTTTTTTTTTTTTATTAGATTCAGCACTCTCAGGACAAATTGAATTCAGTAATCCCCATAAAGCCTAAAGATTAACTTATTTCTTAAGACAAAGATGAACTCAGTGTCAAGGTTGTGCAAGAATATTATTGCTACTCCGTTTATTATCATATATAGTACCTTTCTATTGAAAAACCAAAGGCCTTTTATATAATCTGACAGTGATCCTCACAGTGTCCCTCTGGGCTGAGAAGGCTTCATTACAAACAATAAATAATAACTGCCCTTTATTTTGAAGTGTCTCCCACAGAAGCTATTAACAATGGACTGGACAGTCATGATTCATGGATTTTAAAGGGAGAGGATTTTACAGGCATTAGAGAAGATGGTGCAGTCTTACAGGTTTCTAGCTATTAGAGTTGCTGTTTGGATCAGAAGAAATCCAGTGCACTTTAAAAGTGTCTTTCAGAATTACTAACACTTACTTTTAAATTAAAAAAAGTACACACAGTGGTCACTTAACAGAAATATGAAGCTGCCGCCCAATTGGTTGACTCTCTGAAGATCTGCCAACTGGACAAGCTGTCTACTCTTGCAATGTGGCTGATGATATGAGGCATGTCACCTGGCTGACCTACAGATGCTTCTGGGAAACACGGAGGTGTCTTCGTGTCCTTTTGAAGACAAAGCTTTGGGCAATCACATTCAGTATGAGGTAGTGGTATCTCTCGGCATAACTAGTTGTATGAGGAAGGATACTTAACCCCAGACCAGTTAATGTGTGAGTTAGTTAGTGACTCATGCATGAGGAAGATCTGAGGTAATCACATGGTCTCCCATGATCCCACTTCGGCTCCTGCTAGATCTGTGATGTTTCTTTTATTCCACTTTACATTCCCAATATCTGACTTGATATGAGTTAGTTGCGGTCTTTGCACCTTGAAACCAAAAAATCTCTGGCTCTTTAGTCTTACAGAGAATATCAGACACAATCATTGGTCAGCGTTCGCTTCCCCAGTGTATGAATCCATACCATAGTCATTAATGGAAAAAAGAAAAGAAAAGAAAACAAAACAAAACAATAGCAGGCTTATTGCTAGGACGTCTTCCAGCTACCTTTGAGATCAGTGTCTGTTTTCTGCCCCTTAGATGTTTGATTCTTCACCGAGCTTCTAATGCAAACCTGTTTAAGAGTGAGGAAAACTCTCAGCAGCCACCCTGATTAGTCAGAATTGTCACATGCTTTTGCCTCACTCTTCCTTATTACAGAGAATGAAATTACTGTGATCGGATTCAGTTAGTAGTGATCCATTGTCTGGGGATTGGGTTGGACCCAGTCTTCCCTGGAGCGTGCAGTCACTTGAAATCTGGCAGCCAGCAACTCACTAAGAATGGAGACAGGGACAAGTCTTGGACAGGCAACCAACAATGCTTTACTTCCTGTTGGGACTGAATTTACTAGTCTGTCATATTCTCTGAGCTGTAAACCTGCTCAGGTAAGGAAAGTAGGATTTTGAGTAGCATCCCTGAAGACTACCCAGTTTTCTTTGACCTAATTCTGTGCCTATTAAACAGTTTTCATTTGATTAATTAGGCTACTTCCCTACCTGGATATGTGACAGGAAGGGTCTTGGATAGACAACTGACATAATTACACATTAGAGAGTGTATCATGTGTTATAAATTAATCACTTCATGCCCTGTTCACACATAACAGCCTTGAGAGTGCAGTTAGAGTACCTAATTTGTTTTCTATTCATTCAGCATTTTTTTGTGCTGGACACTGTGATAGGGGCTCCGAGTACAGAGTGAGTGGTCTCTGTTTAATGTCTGCTGTTGGGGTTCTCTGTGTGGGGGTCTCACAGTTCTCATGACAGGGGGAACAGTAACCTTTTAAGCCCATGTCTCAGGCACTTGGTTAAGTGTTTTCTGGTTTCACAGTTGTCCTCCTTTGGGACCTCATTTCTCAAAATTCTCATCCTGACTCCCTCTGCCCCGGCCATGCTGTAATACTGTAATACTGTAATACTGTAATACTGTAATACTGTAATACTGTAATACTGTAATACTGTAGGGCATTTTGCAAGGCTGCTAAAGACTTCCACAGAACTCAAAGGGTGGTTTATGACTAGCTGAAGAAAGACATATTTTTGTTCATTTGGCCGGATTTTTTGTTTCACTTCAAGGGTCCTTCTCAGCCTTTTCATACTTTTGAAAGAATCTTTGAACTGTTCTTCCCATTGTCCATGCACATTGACTTTCACGTCAATTCTTCCCACCTTTCTGTTTGAATTCATGGATGGAGGGGCTGGGGATTTAGCTCAGTGGCATAAGCGCCTGCCTTGCAAGCAGGCAGTCGTGAGTTCGATCCCTGGTACTGATAAAAAAAGGAAAAAAAAAAAAAAAAAGAAAGAATTCATGGATGGTTACTTTCCACCCAGAGGTTTCCTCAAGTAGAATGGTTTACTCTGTGCACAGACACATGTAGATTTGTGGCATCCTTCTGAGTAAAACAGTCAATAGAATCTCAAGCGCCTGTCATTACATTTTTAATAGATACCAGTTTACTCAAGTTCCTCTCTCTTCCCTTCAAATCTTTGGCTTAGAAAGTACAGAGGTCAGGTTTCTCTAAATTATGCTCTTTCCTCTTGCCAAGGGTAAAGATTCAGGACATCATTTTGATGCCTACTCCTTTCAAAGCCAGCCATTTACAATTCTGCTGCATGGACATGATTTTAACCTTTTCAAAAGTAGCAGAGCTTATTTCAAGGGAGAAGTGAAGTACGTTGTAGACAGTAGCCAGTTGTGCACTCTGAACTGAACTGAACTGTGATTTGGGTCATGCGGTTTTCTAATTGGTTTGGATTTTCGATGAGCTAAATGGAAGTTCTGGTTACATTTAATAGCAAGTCAATGGGCAGAAAATCTGCTTTCTCTGCACTGTGACCGTGGTGGCTTTCCATCCGATCATGACCCTGGAAGACATTGAATCAGGAGCAGAGGCAGCTGCCTACAGAGGCCCATGCTCCCCTCCACACCAGGGCTGCATACATCACCAATGTCTGTCACACGCCGTTACAGCCAACGTCAACCACAGACTTGCAAACAGTGGTGTGGTTGCTACATGAATAAAGCAGCAGCGATAGACCCAAGACCTCAGTGCAAATCTCTAAGAAAACCCCCATTCAGGTGGAGAAAACTTGTCCTTCAACTTTCATAAGTGTCTGCGGAGTAAGAAGGACAGCTCTGAGAACTCCGGAGTGCCTGTGTGGGAGGAAGGTACATTTTCTGGAGCTGCGAGGTATTACCTAAAGTAGACTTCTGGGCTGAAAAACATAGGAGAGAGGAAGAACGATAATTAGAGTTTTTAAAGCAATGACCTCATGGGCCTGGGGTGATAGACCAGCACTCAGAAGAGTTCATACAATGCAGTGTGTGGTGGAATGCTATTCAGCTACACAAAGAAGGAAATTCCAGTATTTCCAATAACACGGATGAGCTTGGAGGACTTTGTGTTGGATGATATAAGCCAGGCACAGAAAGACAAACACCAGAAGATCACACTCATAAGTGGGAGTTAAAACAATGGATCTCATGTTACTAGACAACATAATAATTGTTACCCAGGGCTGGGATTTCCGAGGGTAGGATTGAGGGGATACTGATTAAAGAACCAAAAATTTCAGTTACAGAAAGGGAATAGGTTCAAGAGATCCATTGTACAACATAATGACTCTCACAAAAAACAATATATTGTATTCTTGCCAATGCTAAGAAAATGGATATTGAGTATTCCTACCACCAAATTGTAATTATGTGAAGCTATGCACATGTTAGTTTGCTGGATTAAGCCATTTGACAATGTATGTGTACTTCAAAAACATCATGTTGTATGTGATAAATGGATAAAATTTCGTGCATCCATTAAAACATAAAATTATTTTAAAAAATTCATAGAAGGCACGTATTTCCTTGACAAAATACTAAGTTCCTCCCTTATCCTGAGGTCTCTGAAGCTGGAAACGTGCTCTGGTTATGCTAGCATTTGCAGCACCTAGCACAGCCAGGGTCGACAAACAACTATAGAGGAGAGGAGGAGGAAGGAGGAAGAAGAGGAAAGCAAAGAAAACCAGAGGGAGGATGAGAGACGAGGAACTGTCCCTTACAGGGAGAGTCTCACACTAAGGAAACAGGTTGTTATGGCTGATAAATTGTGCCAATCTGAGAAATCTGGAAGTTGAATGAAGAGACTCAGAAGGAGCCAGGAACCTTACACTAAATATCTTCACTCTGTGCAATAGCAGGGCACAGAGATTTTTGGCCTGCATATACCATAAGGCAGGAGAAGAGGCTTGTTTCCCCACTTTACTCTGGCTGCTGCCTTGAAGTGTTGCCCCTGTGCCATGCCACCCTGCCTTGGAGCCAGCTGATTGTGGAATGAAACCTCCACAAACAGTGAGCTAAATGAACCTGTCTTTCCTTCATTTTGGGTGTTGGGTATTTTGTCCCAGCAATGAGAGAAAGGTAACCAACACATACATCAAAAAAGTGATGGCAGAGAGTGGTCTTCCAATGCGGGAGCTGTTTTTGTTTCTCTAAAATATTTCTTTCTTCTTTGGGAAGTTTTCTTGTCTTCCAACATACTTCTGGGGCTCCCATCTGGATTCTACACCTGCACGGGATCATCTCTTTATTGTACAAAGAGCGCTACCAAGAATGTTGAGCAGTGTGGTCTGCCTAGGTCTTTTCTCATGCCTGGGTCCATCGTTGTGGGACATGGGTGGAAAAGCCAGCATCTTTTTGTGGTTTAATTTCCCAGAGAATTATTCCCATGAGGCACATGAACACTGGATAAATATTTGTAAAGAGACTAAAGCTTTTTAGATTAAAAAAAGCCAAGCAAGGGCAAAGTCTTATTAGCGTCAGTCCGCTGATGTACATTCCTGAAAATGGGGTCTTTCAAGGGCAATGTAAATGATTTTTTTCCTAATAACATTTTCATGATGCTCATTTAAAATATGTTCTCAGAGACTCAATTAAAAATGAATGTAGTTCTTTGACTTTTACATTTTAGAAGAAGCCTAATTTTAAGAATACAATTGGTGATTCCTTTTTCACAGGCCTGAGAATAAAAAATACTGCAGTTTTTCTATCCTTAAAATAATTACAATGATTATCTTAGGATGATTTTTTCTACACCCTCTTTTAAAATCAAACATACCTCATTGCTAGTTTACCTTGTACTTAATCATGTAAATAGCAGCATACATTAGAATTTCCTCTAAGGACTAATACTGTTCTGTGTGACTTTAGAGAACAATGAATTGATCGTTTTTAGGTGCTGACTGTATGACATAGGGTTGTTGTCGTGGACTGAAATACAATGATGAGGCTTCCAAATTCTAAATGTTGGCACCCTCTCCCCCATAGCTTCCTGGATTTTCTTTCTTGATAAAGGGCATTTCTAATGTCTGCGAGGCCCACGAATACTGGAAAGCCACCAGCCACCTTTGACCCATTCCACACCCTTCTATGAGTGCCGGAAGAATCTGTCTTCTTGTCGCGATTCTCTCTGCCTTTTTTCTCATCCCTGGTGTTACTGATGTGAGTTAGGTTCTTGCTGGGCTGGTGGGATTTTTCAATGTCATATTCCCTTCAGCCAACAGATGAGCTCTAACTCCCCAGTGCTGCTTTTTATAGTCAATGCAATTAGATAATTTTACTATTTGATTGACTGCCTGATTGAGATATGGGGGATTGAATCTAGCGCCTTTGCGCTAAGCATCATCCCTGGTTCTTTGTTTTCTATTTTTTTGTCTGGGTCTTGCTAAGTTGTTGTTTTCCAGGCCAGTTTTGAACTTCTAGTTTTCCCGCTCAGCCTTCCACAGTGCTGAGATCATAGGCTGGACCACCATGCCTGGGTTGTTTGGTATTTTACATTATAAGCATAAATGTTAGGAAATGAGGTAAAGAGGAATAAAATAATTTTTTCAAAATTGTAAAGACACAAGAAGGAGGACTGTGAGTTTGAGGCCAGTGTAGGTGATGCAGTGAGTTAAAGCCAGCAAACCCTGTTTCAGGAAAAAAAGTCACATAAGAGCAATTTTAACATAAATTATAGGCGATAGACAATGTATTCAGTACTTAAGTATTATACATCTCACTTTTTAAGAGAGAATATGTTTTATTTGTATAAATTGCAATTAAAAAATAGTTTTGGGACTGGGTGTGGTGGCGCACTTCTGTAATCCCAGCACCTTCCAGGTTGCTGCCGGAGACTTGAGAGGATCACAGTTTTGAGCCCAGGCCAAGCAACTTAGCAATTTAGCATCGTCGTGAGACCCTGTCCCACAATAAAAAATTTCAAGACCTGGGCTGTAGCTTAGTACAAAGGTGCTATGTTCAATCTGCATTACAGCAAAACCATAACCCAAACCAAACCCAATAAAAACTACACGAAACCAAATAAACAAACAACAACAACACTCCAAACCAAGACATAAAGCTCCCCAAACAGTCATATCACAGTAAAACTGACACCCCCCAAAAATGTGCACCTTTGAGTTTGGACATATGTATGTGAAGTCATTACCACAATCAGGGTTGCAGGCACAGAAGAAAAATACTGCATCATTCTACTTATCTGTAGCTCCTAAGATAGCTGCATGTGTTGTTTTTTAAAGTGTTGTGGACTGGAATATTGTTCAGAGGCACAGCGCACGCTCAGTATGTACAAGGATCTGGGTTTTATTCCCAGCACTGAAAAAAAACTGTGAAAAGTGTTGTGAAGTATCGTTCAGTGATCATATGTGTGATGGTGTCCAGTTTGATGAACCGCCACAAAGGGAACATGACCATGTGACCACGGAATTTAAATCAGGATCAAAAATTAAAGGGCCAGCATCTGTGGTGTGGCCTCCACAGACACTGCAGTCCCCAGCAGGGGAACCACGAGCCGCACCTCGGACCTAGCAAATCTTTGGGCCTGGCCTCTGTGGCCCAATGCGAAGTTTTATTTATTTATTTATTTTTTTATTTAAAGAGAAAAAAGCAAAACAGAAAAAAAGGTAGAAATAATACAGAATTTAAAAAAAAATTAAGAAACCACTACTTGATAAATTACATATTGTCTTCTTAGAAATAGTTATTCACGTTACAAAATAAAGGCATACAAAGTGAACAAACAGTGAGGCTGCAAACAGTTCTGTTCAACGATCCAATAAAAACTTGGTAATATGGTTATCAATCCCACACACTTAAACATACATGCTGTTATATCCTTTACCGCATTTTCTTTTCCTCCTTTTGCTTTTTAAGTACATTATCTGTTTAGTTATATCATGTTTCAGCTTGCTCAGCACCTTATTGATCTGTTTTGTTGTTGTGATTTCCTTTTTAATCACGTTATATAATTCTGTTGTTTTGTTTTTGAGTTTCTCGTCATCCATGTCACATGGATCAGCTTTGATGGAGTTGGGAGTTTTTGGAGGTATTTTGTTACCTTGTTTTCTCATGTTCTATTGTTTTATTTTTGTTTAATTTTCATTAACTTGGAGGTAGTAATATATAACAAAACAGGATGGCCAATGCAAAGTTTTTAAGATTCATTTCAACTGTTGTGGGGAAAAAATCCCACATATCTATATTCAGTTCTTATTGAACATGTTATAGTTTTGATGATTTCATACCAGCATTAGGCACCATCTCAAAGCGCGACACACAGTTTAGTTACTACTCACAATCATGCCTCATTCACAAACTTAACTCATTTCACCATCCTGGGAAACAAAGTCACGGCCCTGTTCATCACTGATGCGGAGCTCACGAACTGAAGCAAAATTTGACTGAATGCTTCCCTTTGTGAACCAAGTCGTTCAAGAACAGAAGCACTTGTGAGCCGAGGTGCGTATGACGGTGAATTCATGGATATAACGCAAGATTTCAAGGAGACTTAGGGATAATTCAGGCTGTTTTAATCAACCTCTTGTGGGGTTGCTGTGTGTGGCCTCTAGCTTTAACTTACAATGTTAAGGCACAGATTAGGTTGAAGGAGAACTTCAATCTGTCATTTAATTTTTCTTATTGTCTACAACCTAATGTCTCTTTGTGGGAATCTTGTAAAAATCACGTGTGCATTTATGTGAGGGCTAGTTCAGCTCAAATCGTATAAACCCCAAGCCCACCTGGGTGTTCCGTCATTATCAGTGAGTCCACGGCACAGAATCTCTGCACCCCACAACTATGACAAACAGCACAGGACTTTCTGCCTCGCAGAGGGAAGGGCTTAGAATTAACTTTTATTTATTTATTTAGTTTTTGGTTCCCCCGGACCGAACTAACTTTTATTTTAAATGTCAGCGAACCTTAATCATTTTTTAGATGATGGTAAGTATAATATGCACATATTCGCAGAAGTTGTCATTCTTTGTTTTTTTTAAATTTTTATTTAAAGAGAAAAAAACCCCAACAAAACAAAATAGAAAATAGGGTAGTAACAATACAGAATTCCAAAGGAAAAAAAGAAAAGAAAAAAACACGAAGAAATCACTACTTGATAAATTTTTTAAAAATTTTATTTAAAGAGAAAAAAAGCAAAACAGAAAAAAGGGGAGAAACAATACAGAATTTAAAAAAAAACCATTAAGAAATCACTACGTGATAAATTACATATTGTCTTCTTAGAAATAGCTGTTCATGTTACAAAATTAAGGCATACAAAGTAAACAAACAGTGAGGCTGCAAACAGTTCTGTTCAACGATCCAACAAAAACCTGGTAATACAGTTTTCAATCCCACACACTTAAACATACATGCAGTTATATCCTTTAGTGCATTTTCTTTTCCTCCTTTTGCTTTTTAAGTACATTATCTGTTTAGTTATATCATGTTTCAGCTTGCTCAGTACCTTACTGTTCTGTTTTGTTGTTATTTCCTTTTTAATCACCTTATATAATTCTGTTGTTTTGTTTTTGAGTTTCTCATCATCCATGTCACATGGATGAGCTTTGATGGAGTTGGGAGTTTTTGGAAGGTATTTTGTTACCTTGTTTTCTCATGTTCTATTGTTTTATTTTTGTTTAAGTTGCATTAACTTGGAGGTAGTAATATACAACAAAACAAGATGGAATAAAGCCAATTGAGACAGTATAGTGAAATTGGCACAGAACATCACAGCAGGTCACCAGAACAACAATAATAGGCACCATTGTATATCTCGTTATCTTCACAAGAGTTGTTCTTCTATTAGGTACAGCAAAATCAAAAGAAATGCACAACATTATAGAACACATCAAAACAGAATATTCAATAATCAGGACAAAGCAAAACGGCGATAAAAATATCTGCCTTCAGAGATAGTAGAAGGAAACTCCCCCCACTTGCTGTAACACACATGGTCACCTCCCAAGAGATATCCAGATCCCTGGATCCCAGTTGTTAGCGGGGTGAGGGGGGCGGGGGGAATATGGTATGTTTGATTCTAAGCCCGAGCGCCGGTAGGCAGTAGATTGGATATTGGTTGGCTCAGCGCCTTAAGTTCCAACATGACGCGGATCTCAGGAAACACTGTTACTTCTTGTTTCCCTGCCCTGGGGTGGCCGAGGCTTGCCAGACCACAGTCACCTACCAGGGTGGCAGGCTGGTTACTGGTTGGCTCAGCACCCTATGTTCCAACACGGTGCAGATCTCAGGAAACGCTGTTACCTCTTGTTTCCCCACCCTGGGGTGGCTGCGGCTTGCCAGGCCACAGTCACTTGCCAAGGCGGCAGGCTGGTTACTGGTTGGCTCAGCGCCCTAAGTTCCAACATGACCCACTACTTGATAAATTACATGCTGTCATCTTAGAAATAGTTGTCCAAGTTACAAAAGTAAAAAATACAAAGTAGACATTCAAGCAGTGAGACTGTTAACAGTTCTGCTCAACCATCTAACAAAAAGAGTAATATGGTCATCTATCTTACACACTGAAACATACATACAGTTATATGCTTTAGAGTACTTTCTTTTTTTTGAAGTTGTCATTCTTGTTTTGCACACCATCACCAATCCTCTCCTGAGTTGTATGCTTCCCTTTCCGGATGGATGCAACTGGTGAAACGAATATTCTAGCATTCTCTCAACTTTATGCCAGCCACTTATGCTATTTCTGTGGTTGAAAATTTCTGCACCCCCCTTAATTAATGCTGTCGCTTACCTCTTGCTTATACTCCAGTGACTTTCTTCCTGCTCTTCTGACTGAATTCTCCACTGTCAGAACTCCCCACCCCTCAGCTGTCCTCTAGTTATGCCAAACTGCTAGTTCTTACCTTCATGCAATCCATGTTGATGAAAGCTTTCCTTTGCACATTTTGTTACTGACTCTTTTTGCAACTTGTCCTTCCGGCCCAGTGCTATCTCGTCTTTGTGTCTAGTCTTATGAATCATCTGTTCACTGAGTCTTCTCTTTCAGTGGGATTTAGCATTCATGTTGTGTGACAAGATTGTGCCTTCAGCTCCTCCTCCTGTTTCTGGTTTTGCTGTCCTAGAAACCCATCAGCACCACTGAATTTAAGATTCATTAGACACCTTATATTCTGAAGTTCTTTTTAGAGTAGCTTTGCTGGACTTCCATCCCTCTCACTTGAGAGAGATGCAATCTCCTTTCTTATCTATAACTCATCTATAGTGCCCTGGGGACTCCATGCAGGTATCTCCAAGCATCTATACATACTTTTATCACTTTTGTTCTCTCTAAATGAGTTGTTTGAAGTCCATAAACTCTCAGTCTATGTAATGTTATAGCTTCAGTGGAAATTACAATAAGGCAAACCCATGATTCTTTTACAATGAATAACTTTGATACTGAAATAGCAGAAGTATCTAGCTCAGTTGTATGTAAACTCTGACTCAATAAGTTCACAGAGAGAGAATTTCTTTCCCATGGCCTACCAGTTCTTCTATCTTCATACATCTAAATAAATATTTTTCCTTGAGTGCTTTATGTCTGAATCACATGTCAGACTTAGGCTAAGACAATGGACAGAGGTCATGTCAAAGTAAAGATGAACATCAGTTTGCCCAAAATCCCCAAACAGGACTTATTAAAGCTTGTTATTATCATTTATCAGCCATTTGTCAAATACCAACCATAAGATATTTGGTGTTTAGTGTCAAAGATAATCTGTATATGAATACAACTTGTTTCCTACATTTGAGAAATCAGGATACCATGCTATAGTTGGAGTCAGAGGGGTTACTACTCAGGAAACAGTGTAGGATTCTATCCACTATAGCCCAACCAGCGGCAATTGCTTGTTTCCTTATTAATCATTGTTTTCTTTGCCCCTTTTTTCCTCAGTAGTTTCAGAATGTATACTCTCAGCTGGCAATGAGGACGTTCACATTGCCAAATTCACCAGACTGAGACAAAAATTAGTGGTTCTTAAACTTTAGAATACACCAGCACAGCCTGGAAAGCTTTTACGAACAGAGCTAGATTCAGCTCTTGGAGTTTCTAACTCAGTCTTGTGTACTCCCCAAAGGCATTTTCCATAAACTTCCATCAAGGTTCCCTTTGTCTAAGATTGGTAGCTGGGCAGCGATAGATGGCCTTATGGAAGAGTCATGCCCCACCTCTAGAAGACTGCATGCTAAATAAGAAACACTGGTGTTTTGGACAAGTGAAACTTTTGTTATAGGGTGCTGTCCTTTGTTTTGTGCACTGTGGAGTGTTCAATACCATCCCTGGCCTCTATCCATTAGTTGCTGGTAATCATTCCATTCTGCTTCGTTCTACTCATTCCTCAATTTTAACTACTAAACTCTTGCCTTGGTTCCCACCCAACTCGTAAAAACCCCAAATACTGCAAGGCAGTTCCCACAACAACCCTACCTGAGACATACTCTACCAGATTATGCGCTTCTTAGCTGTGGAGCATTGTAATAATCATGCTCTCTGTCTATATTGTGGTGTTGTTATCTATCCAATGGGCACTGAGTTAACTTTCCATCACTGTGAAAGTGGATCTGAGATTTTAAAGGAAGAAAGTTGTCTCTGTTCCTTTTCTTTTTATGGAAAGAAAGCAAAATAAAATTTCATGACAAAGTAATAGGAGAATAACAATAGTTAATACATTGCATATTTTTTATTTTTAAAGTGGTTACTCAGAGCACAAGTTCTGGGCATAAAAAATTGTCTAATCAATATTAGCACAAACCTTCCTTTTCAAGGAACTAAGAGTCACTAGTAGTATAACTGGCCTCCATTTTTTCTTTTTCCCTTTCTTCATTTTCCCTTTCCCCCACCCTAGTTCCTTTTGAACAATTCCTTCCCATTTTACAATATCTATCGTACATTTTAGACCTTATTTACTCTTCCAGTTTCTCATACCAGAGAAAATATGATGTTTACACATGTGAGTCTGATTTATTTCACTTATGAGTGTAGTCTCAATTACATTCATTTATCTATAAATGTTTACCTTTCTTTATGTCTGAGTAGTACTCTATTGTGTAAAAAGAGCGTATTTTTAAAATCCATTCTCAGTTGATGGGCATTTGAGTTGTTTCCAACATTCAGGTATTACAAAGTGCTTTGCTCTAAACATGGGTGCACACATATAGCTGTGATATGATGTTTTTTATTCTTCCTGGAGAGTATCCAGAAGGAGAATAGCTGGGTCAAATGGGGCCTCCAATCCTAGTTTTTTGAGGACTCTCCACACTGATTTCTACAGTGGTTGTACCAATATGCATTCCCACCAACAGTGGAGAAGGGTTCCTTTTTCTCCACAGCCCCTCTGCCATTTGTTATTGGTTGATGTCTAGATGACATCATTCTCAGCCATTCTTTCTGGAGTGAGATGGAAGATACAACTAATGTTGATGCTGTTGAGTAGGGATCACTTATTAATTGCAACCATGCTCATTACACTTGAACGTTCATGTTGTATTAAAACGTTTTATGACATGTTCAATTGCAGGTCAGTGGTGGGATCTGAGATGCTGCATTCTTACCAGCTTCCAGATGTTGTGAGTATTGCAGATGTGCAGACCCCACTATCAAAAGTGCAGATATTAAGCAGAGGGTCTCAGAGAAAATGCTTACAGTGCTCTGACAGGATATGTATGAAGGAAGCTGTCTGGTGGAGTCTTCTGTAATCTATTAGAACACAGAGCCATGCAGCAAGGATATTATCCAAATAGGAATATGGCTCCAGTGCTTTGATCCTCAGGTTTTTCAAGCAAATAATATTGTTTTATTTATTAGGCACTGTAGACATGTTGCCTGCAGCCTTGAGCTTATTCAAAAGCTGATAAAGTATGTCTAACCCAGGCTGAAAAAGTGTTTTGGCCTTAAAGGACTACAAGTTAAAGTAAAAGAATGTTTTAGTTAGATATCTGAAAACCCTAAAGTGTTGTCAATGAATCAACTATAAAGCACCTTTTATATGGTTATGTACAAACCATGTTTAATGTGGGATGAATTTTCATTGTTATGTTTATCAGAAAATGGGGGGTAGGGTGCAGAAAATGGGGGTAGGTTCTTGCAGCCACCTTACTGGAGAACTCATAAATTCAGGGTTTAATGCAAATTATTCCCATTTTGAGTTATTTTTAAATGTTTTAATAAGTATGCAAGGCAAATAAAATCAGCTTTGGGCCAGACTTGGGCCCTTGGGCCACCAACATTCAAATTTTATTTGATGGGTTTGGATTATAGAAATAGTATTGTTGTTAATTTATTTACCTTCATTCCTTGGACCCATCCTATTTACAGGTACCGCCTTACTTTTTCTAAACCACCAGCCTATTTTTCTGTAGAGGAAAGTATAAATTGGTAAACCTGGCATCCAAAAAACGATATCACTTTGTTCTCAGTTACCTTTCCACATTTCTCTTCCACTGTGTCTGCTGTAAGAATTCTCTGTTGTATTCAAATTAGACACCAGGTCAGTTCCAATCTCTAGACCTCTGCCAACGTGCCTTCTTTAGCCTGAGTGCCCATATCCCCATTTAATTTCTCTAATTCCTCCAATACTTCAAACTCACTTCATGTGGGCATTCTTCGTAAACTTTTCCATGACCGCTTCAGACTCTGTTACTGTGGTATTTATTGTCATTTGTACTCATTTGGTATGTAGTTTATGCTGATCTGTTTTTTTAATATGTATTCTATGTGTGTTTATTTTACCTTAATAGAGGTTTAGTGATGGTGAAAAATCTAGATTTTTCTAGAGTGGTATATGTTACTTAAAATCTAGGAAACAAATGTTGAAATGCCCATGAAAAAACCTACTTTAGTCTCCTTAAGCTGCCCAGGTCGAACTTGACTTCTGATTGTGCTGTCTCAGCCTTGAGTAGCTGTGTTTACAGGTGTGTGCTAACACACCTGATTTTAACCTGTTTTCTTGTATTTATGTCAATCAATAATATTATCACACCAGGAATGTACACAAAATGTTCATTAGTACAGTTGCCTGGGATTGTTCTCATGACTGGCAAAACTTGGTACTGAATCAGCCGGTTTTTCTGTTCAATACCAAATGCGCCAAAGATAAAGTCTGTGACAAGTAATATAAGACCTTCATCTTTGTGTAGTCACTCCTGGATAAGTTCCTTTGCTTGCTTATACCTGCTTTATAAGACAGTACTGATGAGAAATAGTGCTGACTTACCAAGCTTTGTATTGGACTGGAGTTGCCTTACTTGGTCATGGTTCTTAACACTATATTGTCTATCATCTTGGAACGTATTTTTAGGCACCTTGTAATCTATTATTTACACTTGATAAAAACTACTTGTCAGTACCTAATGATTTCACAGTAGGATTCTGCCAAAACAACCTTGGAAGATTCCAAGATTACAGCAGCTTTTGTTTGTTTGTTTTGTTGAATCCCAGTGTCAACGGCTGAGTGCTTAGAGTGTCATTACAGCCTTTCCCTGACTTTACCCTTTCTATCTTTTACTCTGAGTGTGAAATGCTCTCATACTCTGTGGAAATGTAATTACAGTGTTGACTTTCCCTCCTCATGTGTCACAGCTCTAATATCTTCAAATGATGGTTCTTATTACTTCTGTTAGTGGGAACAACCATATTTTCTGCAGCTAGAGTACTTCCCTGTAATGAAAGGAAGTGTTGTCCATTTGTATTCCCAACTGGGTTCCAAACAGAAAGACTAATACTTTCTGCAGGATGGAAGTGAAAGGAGTCAGCCCACAGTTTTCTGAATAGATAGTTTCCCTGTTGCTTCATCATTTCACTTCCTCAAGAATTTCTTCTGAATTCTTAGCTGGTGTCACTCTAATTAAATTATCGAGGTGCTTGAATGCCTTGCTAAGAATTTGTCCAATCAGGAGTTTTTAAAATGACTTAACACTAATATGGATAATGTGGGTTGTAAATATTCCCTCTGCAGAACTGCGTGAACAAACACGCTTTGTGAGGGACACACAGGTGGTGTCCACTGTCCTCCTCTAAAAACTGATGCCCTTTTCATTCCGAAAGATCAGGCAGAGTACATTGCTTCTTTACCTCTGTCATTTTGAGTTAAATGGTTTTATGTTTTCTTTCTCATCCTTAGGCTCGTGGTCCATCCCCAAACTGAAGTTCAGTAGCTGCGTGTTTGCTGTCTTAAATCTCCTAACTGCTTAGTGTCTGTTTAGGACAAGTTTTCTTAAGTAATTCAGTCCTGTCATGTCTTACCTTATTTAAATACTTGCAAAAAGCTGTAAACTATCCCCTCAAAACTCTTCCAAACTTCAGAATTTGCCGGCTATGTATATAAATGCTTTTATTCTTATTTAAATGTTTGCAACTTTTCCTTCTTCGGTGATCTTTGTAATTATTAAGCATAACTGCAGTAGAGTATAGCACTGGTGTTTGCTTTTCTATATTGTTAAAAGAAAAATTATTTCACTCCTTATTTCTTGCATCAGGTATGAGTTTTCTCAATTATTTTAATTCCTTTGCTTCAGGTGGGAGAGGTTTCTCTATTTTTTTCCCCACAGAATATGAAAATATACCAAAATATGAGTTGGGGTAGCAGATGTGCTGATTAGTAGGTAAGTATCAGTTCTTACCAGACTGGATGTAATCTTTGGTCTTACGAATATATTTCATGTTGAATATATACACAGTATGGCTCCAATAAAAAACAAGAGTACAATCTGATGACGTAAATAATCCCTTCAGGAACTTAATTTACAACCACACAAGAGGCATTTCAGGTAAGTATGCAGGCAGAACAGTGCTAGGCATTGCAGAGTATCACGGAGACACGCTTTATACCAACTTAGTATTCTAACCGGAGGAGCAAGACTTCAACATGGACACTTAAGTAACTGCAGAAGACAGTCAAGGAAACTTACTGGGCATATTTGCAGGAGAAAATTGGGAATTCAGAGGAGTGTAAGTTACTCTGAGAATGAAGAGTGGACACTGTACTTTTTTTTTTTGTACCAGGGGTCAAACTCATGTCCTTGTGCTTGCCAGGCAGGTGCTTATACCACTGAGCTAAATCCCCAGCTACACTGCACTTTTAGATTGGGAGAGAAGATCCAGTTAGGAAAGGAAGAGGATATGCTAGGTGTGTACAGTGATGGGAATGAAGTTTACAGAGCAAAAGAAAATTGAAGGTGGTCAGGTCCAAAGAGTTCTGATGTGACTTAGGAATGGAACCTAATTTTGAAAAGTCATATAGGGTTGATCTAAAACCTATGAAATATGGAGTTTAGCTTTAGAATAACATGGAGATAATTACATATTGGATTAAACTTCTTGGTATTAAACTTCTTGTACTTGAGTTTACTGTGAAGTTAGGATAATATTTGAGTCATCTTTTTCATTGATGGGACAAAATAGACTCAAAACATAAAGGGGGATAGGCTTAAAATGCATTATGGTTTGGGGGGATTCAGTCCATGGCATAGTGTAAGGGGATGGTGGAGTGAAGTTGATTGTATCACTGGAACCAGAAAGCAGAGAGAGGAGAGAAGAGGTGAGGAGGCAGAGATGCACCCTTCAAAAGCACACTCTCTGCGATGTACCTCTTCCAACAGTGTGCCACCTCCTAGCACACAGAGTGACAAACTCATCAGTGGATCTCTCTGCTGATGAGAATTGTGTCTCCAGGTCAATTCACCTTCCCAAATCCCTCTGAACATGTGAGACTTCGGGTGGACATTTCGGATCTAAGCCATTACAGATAACGATACTTCTTATTACAGGCAATGAATTAATGTGTGTAAAGTCTTTAGAAAAAGACTTATCACATGAGCATCCAACGTTAGTGATTATTATTTTAAATATTTATTATCATTATTACTATTATGTGGGAAGAATTGTTATAAAGATGCAGAAAGGCATCTCTCACCCTAGCAGTGTGCAGGAAAGTTTCCTCGGGAAATCATTCCTAGACTTTATTCTCAAATTTCTAAATGCTTCTTTGTGGACCTTTAAAAGAAAACAACTACATTTAAAAAAATGGAAAATCCCCCTTTATCACCTCGCATCAACTTCTTCTGTTGTGAATTATGACCTGGTTTAGTAAATCTTACCTTCTTCTAAATGACACCAATGACCCCCAAGAGAACGGTTCTTCCTGATCACATCTCAACTATTTAAACCTTTGATTTAAGGATGAAAACAAAAGGGAAGTGCACAGTATGTGTGGATATTTGTGCATGAGTCTTTTCCACTAGTATATTTTATATCTATCTTTACTTCATTCTTTATCCTTTCATAATGTCCTATCATTCAATACAAAACAAATAAGCAAAACTTGTATACAAAAGTGAATCATGAAAGATAGGAGGAGAAAATTAGGGCTCACAGGCTGCTGTACCACTGCCCACTCTGTCCCTTCAGTCACCTAACCCCAGACTCCTGTAACGTGGTGAGAAGTATATTTGGGCACATAGAGATTAAAGGCACACATCTGATTTCCTTTCTGTCTCCATCTACCCACCTACTGAATGCCATGAAAGAAAAGGAGAACAGAAGACAGGAAATGAAGGAATGCATGAGAAAATCATAGAAGAATATACATTAAGGTAGAGGACAAGGAATCAGGAGCAGTGAAAATAAAAGAAGCAAGTTATCTGTAGATGATAAGACCTTTGAGCAGATTATGTAAAGGTTTAAATGTTATTTGGTAAGTAGTCACTCAATACTTGAATTACAGAATATATTTGTTCTGTTAGAGCTTTCTATTTTAGGGAAAATGTGTTATTGATTTTTTTAAATTTTTTTGTTTTTAAAAATTTTATTGTAAGGGAATAAAACAAAAGAGAACAGAACAAAGCAAATCAGAACAGAACAATGCAAGCAGCAGAGCACTTCAAAACAAGACAACAGGACATCCACAGTAGCTACCATAATGTCTCTTTTCTTCAAAATAGTTGAGCATAGCTTCACACACAATAATATCAAACAAAACAAAACAATATAAAACCTTTCAAGAGAATGAAAGCATTACAGGACATTCTGAACCAAATAACAGGAAATGAACAATGGCTACTACATCTCTTTTTTCCCCCAAATTTGTCTATACCATCACACATAATATAAAAAAATAAAACAATATAGGATTGAACTAATCAAAAGAGAAGAACAAAAGCATGGACTTCAACATAAGATGATAGTAAATCAGCAATGGCTGCCATAATGTCTTTTTTCCTTCAAAATAGCTGTTCATATGATCACACATAGCAAAATCATCAAAACAGAATAAAACCAATGAATGAAAGAATTATAAGGCTTCAAAGCAATATAATAGGAAGCCATGACTACCATATTCTATCCCAATATATTCAAAATAGCTACCTCTACCCTCTGACAGCATAAAATCTAACAAAACAAGACAGAACAAAGCCAAACCTAACAAAATTGTGTAAACAATGCAAGAGCTCAAGACAAGACAATAAGAAATTAACAGTAGGTTAAACCTTTCCCCCTAGTTGTTTCTTCCTTTTCTCTCTTACATTAACTATTTTGCTTTTGGATCCCATTAACTCCTTCTTGTTTTTATGCTAGGGTTCATGCGTATGAGTTCCAACTATTTCACCCATGAAGTGTTATTAATTTTCTAAAATTATTTTTTCCTGGTGGTTTCTATTCTAATTATATCATGATGTTGCTTGTTAGAAAAACAACTATCAAATATGTTGTAAGGTTAAACAAAACCCCAAACCACAAAAATCACAACAATAACAATTATGAGTTAGTTGAAAGCAGTGGTTGAATGTTATTACGTATTCACCTTTAGGTACATTGTGGACAATATTGACTTGTTCACAAAGACATTAGTTTTGTTGAGTTGGAATTAATTTAAGGAAAAGAAAGCATGTCATAGATGGCTTTTATTGGATCAAGATAAAGACCATCTATTTCAACCTATTTTCTGTAGGGTTTTATCATGAATGGGTGCTGGACTGTCAAAAGCTTTTTCTCCATCTATTGAGATGATCATATGATTTTTGTCCTTGGCTCTGTTAATATGGTGTATTACATTTATTGATTTATGCATGTTGAACCATCCCTCCATCCCTGCGATGACTCTTGCCTAGTCATGGTGTGCAAACTTCTTGATGATTTACTGCAGTATTTTATTAGTACCTATGTTCATTAGGCAAATTGGCCTGTAATTTTCTGTCTTGGATGTGTCCTTCTCTGGTTTTGCTATTAAGATAATGTTTGCTTCCAGAAATGAATTTGGGAGTATTGCTTCCCGTTCAATTTAATTAAAAAGTTTGGGATGTAGTGGTATTAGGTCTTCTCTGAATTTCTTGTAGAATTCAGCAGTGAATCTATGAGGGCCTGGGCTTTTCTTTGTTGGTAGATTTTTAATTACATCTTCGATTTCATTGATTTATATTAGTTTATTTTGGATTTTTATCTAGGATCTCCCTGATCCAGCTTTGGTAATTCATATGTATCTTTGAATTTGTCAATTTCTTCTGCATTTTCCATCTTATTAGAATATAAGTTTTAAAAGTAGGCAAAGGGCTAGGGATATAGTTTAGTGACACAGTGCCTACCTGGCAAGCATGAGGTCCAGAGTTTGATTCCTGGTACAAAAAAAAAGTAAATATAGATAATATTCCTGATTTCTACAGGGTTCATTGTGATTTCACTCTTTTCATTCCTAATTGCATGAATTTTAGTTTTCTCTTTCCATTTTTTTTGATAAGGTTGCATAAGGGTTTGTCCATTTTATTTAATCTTTCAAAGAACCAAGACTTCAATTCACTGATTCTTTGGATTTTTTTAGTCTCCAGTGCATTTGTTTCTGCTGTGGTCTTTATAATTTTCTCCCTCATATGAATGTTTGGTTTAGCCTGCTCTTTTTTTTCTAGAAGTTTGAATTTCACCATTAAGGTGTTTATATGTGCTTCCTCTGTTTTCCTTATATGGGCATTTACTGCTATAAATTTCCCTCTTAGGACTGTTTTAACTGTGTTCCATAAATTCTTGTATATTGTCATTATCATTCAACTGTAAAAAATGTCTAATTTGTTCTTTAATTTCATCTGTGACCCATTCGTTGTTCAGGAAGGTGCCATTTAATTTCTATGTATTTATGAAGTTCTTGTGGTTTCTTTTGCCCTGGATTTCCAATTTCATTGCACTATGGCCTGATGATATGCATGGGATATCAGTTTAAGTTCCTTTGTATTTACTCAGACATGTTCTGCGAGCTAGTATGTGATATATGTTCAAGGATGTCCCATGTTCAACTGAGAAGAATATTTATTCTGATATTGTGGGATATAAAACTCTGTAGACATCTACTAAGTCCATTTTTTCAAAAGGTTGGCTCAGGTATAATATCTCATTGTTGATTTTTTGTCTAGTTGATCTATTTGTGACATTGGGGTATGAAAATCCCCCAATAAAATTTTACTAGGGTTTATTTTTCATGCTCATTTGTATTTGTTTTATATTTTTGGGTGTGCTGGTATTTGTTGCATATATATTTATGATTATTATCTCTTCCTCTTGGATTTTTCCCTTTACAAGGATATAGTGACCTTCTTTATCTCTCTTAATTAATCTTGGCTTACAACTAGAATAGCTACCCCTGCTTTTTCTGGGTTCCTGTCATGTGGAGTATTGTTTTCTATTCTTTGACTTTCAGTCTATGAATTTCTTTTTAATTAAATGTGTTTCTTGTTTTCAGCATGTTGTTGGATCTTGTTTCTTGATCCATTCTGCCAGTCTGTGTCTTTTGATTGGTGAATTGAGACCATTAACATTGATGATTATAATTGGTATGTATTGACTTACCCTTGTCATATTATTTTCCAGTTGTTGGCTCTTAATTTTCTCCCTCTGTTTAACTGTTTGCCTTGCCTGGTAGATTCTTTCTGTTGGGATTCATAGAGATGAAGCCCTTATTATCTCTTTCTAGAATGTCCTTCAAAACCTTTTGGATTTCTGGTTTGGTAGTTATAAATTTCTTTAGATATTCTTTGTCATGGAAGTATCTTATTCCTCCATCAGTTTTGTTTGAGGTACATTTATCTTGGATTAAGGTTGTTTTACTTTAGAACTTGAGAAATACTTCATTCTAAGCTCTCCTTGACTTGAGAGTTTGTGGTGAAAAGTCAGCTGTGATTCTTCATAGATGATTTATTTTTTCTCCCTAACAGCTCAAGATTGTATTCTTATGTTGAATTTCTGGAATCTTGAATATATACCTGAATGTAGATTTTTTTTTGATTGTGGCTAGTTGAAGTGCTATAAGCCTCACTTATCTGTATGTCAAATTATTTTTCTCTGCCAGGGAAATTTACTGGTATGATATCTGAGAACAGTGTTTCAATACCATTTGTGGTATCTCCTGCTTTTTCATTGACTCCAGTCAGTCTTAAGTTATTCTTCTTTGTCTCATGTATCAGTGGTTACATTGATTTCTCTTGGTCCCTTGCTATTTTTCAGAAAGCGTTCATATTTGTTAACTACAAGCTTGTCTTCTATATATGAGATCTTGCCCTCACATTGGCTTAACCTGCTGCAAATACTTTCAAAGAAATTTTTATTCTCCTGGGTAGCTGCTTGAATCTGCCTTATGGATTTCATTTCTTTCTTATGCTAAGCATTCATGGCTTCCATAATTTTCTTGTTTATTTTTTTGTCTGCTTCTCCTCTGTATTACTAAGCATGGTCTTTATTTTAGACACAATCTCTGCAGTTATCTGAGAAATTGTTTCTGATTTGATTTTTTCCAGAGTCTCACTGAATTGCTTTGTTGTTACCACTTCAGGGTGGCTATCTAGGAGGTTTTTGGACTATCCCATCTCATTGCCCTTTGGGTTTGCTTTTGGCGAACTTGATGTCTGGGGTTACATCTTGTTTAAGTGTCCTCATTTTCTTTCTTTCTTTTTTTTTTTTGTTTAATTCCTGGGGTGATGCTTGTAAATTATGGATGGTGGCTTGCTTTATTGCTAGTATTTAGGACACTTAGGTAATGACTGCTTGTCTGCGGCATCTTCCAGCTGTAGCTGGTTTTTGGGTTTTGAGTTTGTTGGAAGATTCTATCTCTTCAATTTGTTGGAGACAGGAAGTTGCTGCTTGTTTGGCCCAGTCCCTGGTTCTTTGGCACTGTCCCACAGTATTTTCTGTGATCCTTAGTCAATCTTAGTCATGGAATACCAGGATGAACAGCTGTTTAGAATAATTATGTCACTTTTGGCTACCAATAGCATCAAACACAGCCTAGAAAATGACAAACTGAACTAATCATTAATTTGCCCCTTTTAACCATATGAACTATATTTGTTGTTATATAACAAAATCTAAAACAAATACGAAAATTATATACAGTATACAAGTCCTTTAATATTTAAAATTAATTGCTTTGCCCTCTGTGGTTGAAGTTTAAAATGCATTAAAGAGAAAATAGAGAAGTGGAAGAAGAGGAAGATTTTAGAAGTAAGGTTGGAGGCCAAAGGATGATCACACTACCTTTGGGAAACTGGTACAGAAGACTGGAGGGAAAGACAAAAGGAAGAGAGAAAAAGAACAGAACAGAACTACAGCCACAAAACCATGTTCACACTCATATAAAAACAAAATCAAATAATGAAGGAGAAAAAACAAAAAATGCAAACAAAAACAAAAACAAAAAGTAAAAAAAAGAAAAAAACCACAAGAGCAAAGCCACCACCACCACCACCACCACCACAACAACAACAAACTAGAGAGAGAGGAGAAATAAAAGTCCACTTCCAGGGCTGTCTCCAATTTCACTGGTACACAGTTGGTGGAGACAGAGTCCTGTTCTGTGCCGAACTATCCTAGCAAGCTAGCAGCAGCTTTTTGGCAGGGTACTGGGTAATCTCAGCGAGTCTGCAGTTTCTGCCCAGATCAGCCTCATTTGGCTTACTGCTGTCTGGCCCCTTCTGTGGGTTTGAGCCCAGTTGAGAGCCACTAGATAAGGCCAGCTGCAGCTCCGAGTTCTGATCTCAGTTGGTCCATGTCCAAGATGGCTCCAGGCCAGTTGCTGTCTCCCACAGGAGGACTGAATCCACCAGCCAGTGCAGTCCTTCAGGTCCCCTGCTCCCCTCTGCCACTGTGTCTCTCTGTGGAGGCCTCTAGGGTCACCAGATGTCATTGTGTGTCTGCAGGTTTAGGTTTGAACCATTCCTCTCACACAGTGAGTCCCATCTCAGGCAGAAGGCACCACTCGCTACCTCCTTCTTCACTGATGCTTCTCCCTGCACTTTCTACATGGGCTTCGATTCATACTTCAGACTTTTCTGTGCCCAGGGCACCCACTTTTCTCTTTCATGTCTTCCTTACATTGCTATATTCCAGCATCTGGATGGTGACTTTCAGAGAGGTTCCTTCTCTGCTGCTTACCGCTCCACCATCTTGGTCTCCTTCAATCACAGAAAATAAAATAAAATGAGAAGAGAGACTGATATAATATGTAGTGTTCTGAGTGAAAGACTTCCTATTGTATAATCACCTCTCTGTGGTTCCTCTGTATAAGACTATGTATCTTGTGTCTTCCCTAATGTTGGCATCTCATTCAATCTAATGGCAGTTGTGGCACTGAATTGTGAATCAATGCTCACAAACTACTGAATTCACAGGACTCCAGTTTATATGGAACACAGTCTTTATCTTTAGATAAAGAATAAATAGGTAAGGGATAGTTTTCCTTAAAATAGAATTATATGTGTGACAGTGTGTTATAATAGAATATGGAAATTTAGAGAATGAGTAACTTTATCACAGTTTAGTTGTGTGATACCAGGTACATTTTCTGAGGTCGTCTTGTTCTTTTGTAAAATGGTAACTTTTAGAAGTGCACAGGGAAGCATACTGGAGCCTGGCATTCAGCAGTTGACATCAGTGGTGTATTACAGTGGTCCATACAAGCACAAGAACTGGCTGATTAATTAGAAATTTTGAGAGCCAGTTGTAAATACAATGCTATGGTTTATAGCTAGATGTCCTCCAAAAGCCTCATGAGCTCAAAAGTGGGGCTTTCAGAAGGTGATTCGATTATAGCTGACTTTATGTTACGTGTCTGACCCAGAAGAGTTTATCACCCTTCCTGGCTCCTCCCTCTGCTTCCTGTCTTCCATAATATAAGCAACTTAACTTCTTAATACTTTTATTGCATTTTATAATTATCTGTGTTCTAAGGCTACTTACATCTGCTATGTTTGTGTAAAAAATCATATAGTGCTTCTCCATTGCACGCTTTGTCCCAGCTCTTCATTCAGTGACCATATGTTGGAAGTATTTACATCACAGATATCAGCAAATGCTACAAATAAACTCCCTCAGATCCCAAAAGAACTAGTTGTTAAGCATTTATCATCATGGCACTGGTATAAAAAAATTAGCTTTTTTTCTCTTTCGTGTATAAAAAGTAGCTAGAAAAGTCTTTGACTCATGGAATGTAAGTCTCCTGTGATAGTTAAGCTTGTCAAGCAAATTGGCCCTAGAGTTACCCAGAAGGTTGGTAAAGAACACTTTTGGGGGTATATATATACAGTTCTGGCCTTCGCCTTTCTGATACTGCTCCCCTACCATGGTTCTGGCTACCATGAAGTTTACTCTGCTATGCCCTTCCACCGTAATGTCCCTACCTTAGAACCAGAGAGCTGTGGCCTAAGTCCTCTGAAATTATAAGCAAATTAAATACTTTTCCCTTCAAATTGTACGTGTTGAGTATTATGTCCTACTGACACGGAAGGAAGAAGTGGGAGGAAATTTGTGTTTAATTGCCTTGATGGCACGGACAGGTATTGTGGCTTGCCCAAAGTCATTTTGGATAATTCGGAGCAAGAATTAGATGTATCTGACCATGATTTTCCAAATTTGCTCTTCTTTTCTTTGAAGCTGAGTAATCACCTTTATTTGGAGACTCAGAGCCTAAAGGGGTCATTAGGAGATATTGAAGAGCTCCAAAGTAACATCTGGAATCCAGTCAAATCTACTTTGGGCTACATCCAGCTGTGCCCTGCACTCTATATCTGATAACTCATCTTGGGCCTTATTGTGACATGCCAGTCCCCTCCTCAGATGCCTAGAAGCTAATGTCAAAAGGATTTCTCATACTCCTTCTGCCAGAATTACTTGAGACCCCGAACCTCAGTAGTTAAATCTTGCCTAGACCTTACAGGCTAATCTTTTGCTGGAACTCTTGCTACTAGATATCATCTACCATAATTAGATTCCAGGATTTCCCTTATATCTGAATTCACTGATGTTAGAGCTCTATATAACTGATGTTAGATGCTTCATGTAAACTAAGGAATTGCCAGAACTTGTGGGTGAAGCCACACTCCAGCTCCCACATTTGGCCCAATAAACTGGGCTTTCTCCTCCTATGTCCTGTTGTTCTGAGAAACACTTACTCTGGGTCATGTGCTCTCCTGGTCTTTTCTGTTCTTTGATTGTTGGCTCATCTAACAGAGATCCTGTCACAAAACATGAAAAAAGATGAAGTTACAAAAAGGAACAACCTCTATCAGACACTAAAACATACTATCAAGCTTCTAGAACTAAAACAGTGTGGTACTGACTCGTTAGAGTATTGCTGATTCCAAGACAGATGTCATGTCTAGTGGTCTTAATGGGGAAACACCAAAGGCTCCCCATTAAGTTCAGGCATATAGACTTGCTGTTTGTCTATTCAGGCTTCTGCAACAGAATACTTTACTGGGTGATTTTTAATAACAGGGATTTATTTCTCACAGTTCTGGAGGCAGAGAATTCCAAGATCTAGTGCACTGGGTGTCTAGTAAGGCCCACTTCCTGGTTCATATACAATGACTTGTTACCATGCACTAATATGCCAGATGCAGAAAAAAAAATCTCTGGGGTCTTGATAAAGACACTAATCGCTAATCACCTTTCAAATTTCACACCTTGTAACACTGTCATATGGAGGCTTAAATTTTGTTTGTTTTTTTAAATTTTATTTTAAAGAGAATAAAACAAAAGAGGGCAGTACAGAGCACATGAGAACAGGACAACATAGGCAACACAGTACTTTACATTAAGACACCCAGACATCAACAATAACTATCACAATATCTCTTTCTCTGCTATAGTTGAACATAGTTTCAAATACAATACTATCAAACATAACACAATAGTATAAAGCTGTTCAAAGAGTGAAAGAATTACAGGGCTTTCTGAACTGAATAACAGGAAATGATCAATGGGTACTATAATATCTCATTTTTGATAGAAAAATTTTGTTTAAACTATCACACATATTCAAATCCCAATAAGACACAATGTGATAGATAGAACCAATGGTAGTAGAACAATAGAAGCATGGTAGGACTTCTAAGAAGGATGATATTAAATCAGCAATAGCTGTCATAAAGTTTTGTTTTCTTCAAAACAGCTGTTCATACCATCATGCATGATATAGTCAAACAAAACAGAATAAAACCATTCCAACTGATGGTTGAAAACATTGAAAGGCTTCAAAGCTATGAGACGGGGACCCATGCTTACCATAAAATCTTATATACTCTTATCAACTCTCATACTAGGGAGACTGTATGGTATTTACACTTGTGAGTTCAGTTTATTTCGCTTAAGAGAATGGTCTCAAGTCGTGTCCATTTATTTATAAATATCTCAGTGTGATCATTCTTTATAGCTGAGTAGTACTCCATTGTATAAAAATGCCACAACTTTGTAATCCATTCCTCAGTTCATGGGCACTTAGGGTGTTTCCAAGATCTGGCTATTACAAATTGTGCTGCTATAAACATGGGTGCACATAAATCACTGTGGTACGATGTTTTCAGTTCTTCTGGGAATATGCCCAGAAGTGGAATAGCTGGGTCAAATGGGACTTGCAAACCCAGCTTTTTGAGGAATCTCCAGACTGACCTCCACAGTGGTTGCACCAGTCTACACTCCCACCAACAGTGCAGAAGAGTTCCTTTTTCCCCACAGCCTCTCCAACACTTGTTGTTGGTAGTCTTTTCTATCCTGGCCATTCTTTCTGGAGTGAGATGGAATCTCAGTGTGGTTTTAATTTGCATTTCTCTCATGACTAATGAT